>JANAVB010038619.1:2104413-2149413 GCA_029216955.1 Iris pallida
GAGATGTCACATCATCCTTGGAAGTGGATTTTGGAAGGATAGTGGAATAGATGATGCGATGCAATTCATAGTTAAACAAGTTCAGGTTGTTAGCCTTGAACTTTCCAGAGCGTACTCTATCAGGTGCACAGAGTTCCGCTTTGAAACTTCCGAGTGTCGTGCCTTCGGGGAAATCAAAATCAGTGATATCGACTAGCGGTTCACCTTCGTTAGGGATACCAAGAATCTCCGCTAAGAGGCTATCATCGAAATTGATATCAATACCTCCAACACGAGTGCTCACATCAAAAGTGTCTAATATGAGATTGCAATAAAATAATCTAATGGCATTAGTTGCTATAGGGAAGCAGATTTTAACAAAAAGATGTAACCCTAATGCCTCAAACAAATGACGATGATCAGGAAATACAGTCTATTTGACTGGAGCGCCTGTGCATATGGATCTCATGGAGAAGTCTCCATACCACAGTAGTGCTTGGTCTAGGGTTTGGAAGAAAAACCCGTCGAACGCACCGTCGCTCGTTTGGACCGACGAGAAGAAGGAATCCGTATGCGGATGCGAAGATGACCCTTCCTCACTAGGGGTCGTCTTCTTCCTCTTAGATGGATTGAAATTGGGTGCCATTTGTGCAAATTGAAATAAAAATGCACTAATTGAAAAGTGGAGAAAGATGGAGTTATACCTCCTGAAATCAAAGTATGTCGGAGAGAACGACGAACTCCGCAATAATCCAAATTTTGGACTGATTTTACCACTTGGATTGGAAGAAGGAGGGTGGTGAAAAGCTAGGGTTCGGGGGCTCTTCGCGGCTGCTGTTGTTGTTATGAATAGTTTGGAAGCAATGAAGAAGAAGGGCTGCTCGGGTTCTGTATATATAACCAGACACCCTCAACCGAACTCGGGCCGAATTCGGTCAGAGCTCTGGCCGAATTCGCCTAGGGTTCTTCATAGTTGATTTTTGCCATTCTTTTTCATTGTCTCATTTCAAATATTTAATTCAAAGATTAGTTATTTTAGCCTTCAATTAACATAATTAATATTATTTTATGAATTAAATGTCGTTACACAGCGACTGTCTCAGATTAGCTGTAGGAGTACTGTCCCAGCTGGCGGAGGTTCACCGGGAAACTCTTAAGTACCGCTTCGCTTCAACCGTAGTTGTGGTGACAGACAGACTCTTTATTGGCTTGTCTCTAACACAGTTTTTGCATAATGATATATAATCATAAAACAAAATTAATTAATATTATTGACGTCCAAAATTCCTAATTCTCGACGTAAATAATTGAAACGATCTTCCGTTAGAGGTTTAGTGAAGATGTCAGCTAGTTGATTTTCAGTATCTATGTACACAAGGTTTATATCTCCATTTTGATGATGATCTCTAAGAAAATGATGTCTAATCCCGATATGTTTAGTACGAGAGTGACATACTGGATTCTTAGTCAAATTAATAGTGCTCGTGTTATCACAGAAAATGGGAATATGTGAGTAAAATAAATCAAAGTCTTCTAGGGTTTGTTTTATCCACAAAATCTGAGCACAACAACGTCCTGCGGCGATGTATTCAGCCTCTGTTGTTGATAGGGCTACAGAATTTTGCTTTTTACTAAACCAAGAGACTAAGGCTTTGCCTAAGAAATGACATGTGCCACTTGTACTTTTTCTATCAACTTTGCATCCAGCAAAATCTGCATCCGAATAACCAATAAGGTCAAAGGACTTAGTTTTGGGATACCACAAGCCAACAGAAGAAGTGCCTTTAAGGTATCGAAAGATACGCTTAACTGCGGACATATGTGATTCCTTTGGGTTAGCTTGAAAACGTGCACACAGGCAAACACTAAACATTATATCTGGACGACTAGCAGTTAAATAAAGTAAACTACCAATCATACCTCGATACTTACGTGTGTCGACAAGCTTGCCTTGTTCATCTGAATCAAGCTTTGTTGAAGTTGCCATTGGAGTGCCAATAGGTTTGACATTGTCCAGATCGAACTTCTTTAGCAAGTCTTTTGTGTACTTGGCTTGATTTATGAATGTCCCATTATCAGTTTGTTTGATTTGCAATCCGAGAAAGAATTTCAGCTCTCCCATCATGCTCATCTCAAACTCATTCTGCATACACTTAGAAAATTCTTGACACAGAGATTCATCAGTAGATCCAAATATAATATCATCAACATAGATTTGAATTAAAAGAAGTTTGCCATTGAAAGATTTAATAAACAGTGTAGTGTCAACCTTGCCTTTTGAAAAGCCGTTGTCAAGTAGAAAAGAGCTTAGACGATCATACCAAGCACGAGGGGCTTGTTTTAAACCGTATAGAGCTTTCTTCAACTTGAAAACATGATCAGGGTTTTTGAAATCCGTGAAACCTGGAGGTTGAGCTACAAAAACTTTTTCTTTTATAAAGCCATTTAAAAAAGCACTCTTGACATCCATTTGAAAAAGTTTGAAATCATGAAAACATGCAAATGCACATAACATGCGAATGGATTCTAATCTCGCAACTGGGGCATAAGTCTCATCGTAGTCGATACCTTCTTCTTGATTGTATCCTTGAGCTACGAGTCGAGCCTTATTACGAGTCACTAAACCATTCTCATTTAGTTTATTTCGGAATACCCAACGGGTGCCAATGACTGGATGATCAATAGGCTTGGGAACAAGTTTCCAAACTTGATTCCGTTCAAATTGGTTTAATTCCACTTGCATAGCATCTATCCAAAAACTATCACTACATGCTTCATCAATAGATTTGGATTCTAGCTGTAAAATAAATGCAACACTAGAAACAATATCTCTACAGGATGTACGAGTACTTACTCCTTTGGTAATATCACCAATTACCAAATCCTTTGGATGATCAGCTGTAAATTTCAACCTTTTCGGTAGATTCTGAAGGTAGCTGGTTCCTGGATCTTCTCTAGGAGGTTCAGCTAGTGCAGAGCTTGGTTGAGAATCAGCTGGAGTTGAGCTTGGTACAGATGTATCTTCGTCATTGTCATCAATAGTCATTTGATTCAATTCATCAAAAGTGACATTGATTGACTCTTCGATGATCATGGTACGTTTGTTGAAGACTCTGTATCCTTTGCTCTTGGCCGCATAACCTAAAAATATACCTTCATCGGCCTTTTCATCAAATTTTCCCAAATTGTCTTTTGTATTAAGAATAAAACATTTACAACCAAAAATTCTAAAGTAAGAAACTGAAGGAATTCTATCAAACCATAACTCAAATGGAGTCTTCTTCGATTTGGGTCGAATTAGAACTCTATTGAGAACAAAGCAAGCTGTATTGACAACTTCAGCCCAGAAATATTTGGGTAGACTAAACTGGTTTAACATCACTGTGGCCATTTCGGTTAGAGTTCTGTTCTTACGTTCCACAACTCCATTTTGTTGTGGAGTCCTAGGGCAGGAGAACTCGTGTATAAAACCGTGTGTCACAAAATTGCTCAAAATCAGCATTCTCGAATTCGCCACCATGATCGCTTCTAATGCGAGTGATCATGTAACCTTTTTCATTCTGAACTTTCTTGCAAAAGGCGACAAATTCGGATAATGCATCATTCTTGCGTGTCAAGAAGTATACCCACGTGTATCTAGAGAAATCATCTACAATTACAAAAGCATAAAGTTTACCTCCGAGGCTAGCAACTCTGCTAGGACCAAATAAGTCCATATGAAGCAATTGTAGAGGTCTAGTAGTACATACTGCGTTTACTGACTTGAATGTGGATCTGGTAGCTTTGTTCCTTTCACATTGGCTGCATACCGAATCCTTCTTGAATGTAATGTCTGGTAAACCGCGTACTAGCTTCTTTGTGGATAATCTTGATATTGTATCCATATTAGCGTGACCGAGTCTCATATGCCACAGATGACTCTCATCACTTTTGGCCATTAAGCATCTACCTGAAATGTTAGTTTCTTCTAACAAATAGAAAACATATATATTGTCTTCCCTGATACCTTCAAAGATAGTACTACCAGTTGAGCTATCAACTATAGTACATTTGTCTTTGCCAAAGTTGATGCCATAACCATGATCAGCTAGATGACTTATGCTGAGTAGGTTATGTTTCAACTCGGTAACCAGACAGACATCCTTAATTACAGGATAGGGAGACTTACCAACATCACCGATACCAATAATATACCCTTTCAAGTTATTACCGAAGGAGACATAGCCTTCCTTCTTTTTCTTCGACAGTGTTGCAAATAATGTAGCGTCACCGGTCATATGCCGTGAACAACCGCTGTCGAGGATCCATTTGCTTCTAGCATGTGAAGGGTGTTCCACCTACAAAACAGTTTGCAGATGAAACTTTTGGTACCCATTTCTTGTAGGGTCCTGAATTGTTAGCTTTTGGTATCCAGGCATAAATATTTAAATCAACAAGCTTTCTGACTCTACATGCAGAAGAGAGATGACCAATGAGGCCACAATAATGACATTGTGCATGTCGAGTGTTGAAAGCTGAGTGGTGTGCATGGTTGGTAGGTTTAGGTTTTCTAGTATAGAAGAAAGCATGCCTATAATCCTGTTTGGGCTTAACCTTTTGGGGTAAAGGTTTGATAGGGTTAGGTCTGACAGTGTTTAGCTTGGGATTGTTCCGATTTCTCGGTAAGTGACACGTGTTAGGGTAGGAAGTAGCAGGCTCAGGCTGTTTTCCTAACCTAATTTCCAATCTTTTGGAAGTGTCATACAGCTTAGTATAATCAGAAGTGAGTGATTCCATTCTGATTTGTGCACATCGAAGACTTTTTTTCTCTATAGAAAGTTCTTCTTTGAGTTGGTCAATAATTTTGTCTTTCTCTTCAGATGACTTGGTAGTCTCGTGTAATAAGAGCTTTGTTGAAGAAAGCTCACCAGACTCACTAACATTATTTCTAACCTCAGCTAGTATGTCGGTAAGTCTACCTATTTCACCTTTGTACTCTTTGAGTACCTTCTTAGAGGTCTGATACTTGCTACGCAGTTTCCTGTAATCAGTCATCAGGTCACTGAAGGCATCTCCTAATTGCTCAAAGGTGAAGTCATCATAAGTATCAACTACAGGTTCAGTAGGTACCTGATCGGATGCCATAAAGCATACGTTTGCAGCGTCTTCTGATTGTTCGTCTTCTGAGTCGCTGGCTTCACTTTCATGCCATATGATGGTGTTGGCATACTTCCGTGATGTTGATCTCTTCAGGTTCCCTTTTTCATACCTGTTGCTCTTCTTGCTTGATGATGAGTTTGTGGGACAATCCTTCTTCATGTGTCCCTTCTTCTTGCAACCATAGCAGACAGCATCTTCTTGGTACCAGTTGTTGCTGTTGTTTTCTTTGACTCTCCTCTCATGTCTCATGAATCTTTTGAACTTCCTTGCTAGGAGTGCTTGATCTTCAGCGTCAGATCCACTGCTGTCTGAGTCATCTTCAGCAGCTTTTCTGTGCTGAGCCTTGAGGGCGATCGTCTTCTCCTTTGGTGCAGGCTCTTCAAAATCTTGTAGCTCCAGTTCATGAGTGAGTAGCTTACCCATGAGTACTTCGAGGGACATAGTTGTGAGGTCGTTCCCTTCAATGATTGCAGTAGCCTTTGGAATCCAGTTCTTGGTGAGAGCTCGCAGGAGTTTGCGAATCTTTTCATGGTTACTGTAATCTTTGCCTAGGGAGGACAAAGGATGTACAATATCCAAGAACCTCTCGAACATTTGTGTAACTGTTTCGTTGGGCTTCATCTTGAACGCCTCGTACTCTTGAGTAAGTCTGTTGACTTTAGATTCTTTGACTTGAGTCGTGCCTTCATGTGTGACTTCAAGTAGCTTCCACACTTCACTAGCCGTTGTGCAGATAGACACCCTGTTAAATTCAGTTCTGTCTAAAGCACAAAAAAGAGCATTAATGGCACGTGCGTCAAGACTGGCCCTTTTCTTTTCTTCTTCTGTATATCTGCTATGGGGTTTTTCAACCAAAACTCCATCAACATTTATACGAGGTGGCTTTTGATAGCCATCAAGAACAATGGACCATAAATCAAAGTCAAAAGATTTCAAGAAGAAACTCATCCGTGTTTTCCAATATGTATAATTCGTACCATCAAACAGTGGGGGTCTGTTTGTGGCCTGGCCTTCACTTGTGAATTTCACAGTTGCCATGTGTTGTGCTGTGATCTATATAACAGTTAATTAAAATGAATAAATAATTGCACTGTTACCTTTACTTTACCTGTAACACCCGCTCTGATACCAATTGTAGGAACGAAATAGTAAAGCGTAATACTCTAGAGGGGGGGTGAATAGAGTTGACAGCGGAATAATGCTAATTAAAAAAAATGTTAGCAGCACAATCACAGAATATTAATCACAAAAATAATGTAAAGGCAAAGTTAAGAGAGCAAACGCAAAGACAACGATGTATACTGGTATCCCTCTGTTGAGGACTAATCCAATCGGTAGAACTCTTGCTACCAGTTGAATCCACTATTGAAAAATCGCAAGTTTTCTTACGAAGTCCTTGCAACTTCTACAACGCGAGCTTTGATACGAAGAACTCGTCCAACTTCAAATGTGAAGAGGTATTCTTCAATCAAGCCTTCTGATTACAATCTCTCAGAAACTTCTAGACCGTACCGCACTGGCAAATTGACTAGAGGATTGTAACTGGCTTGGGATCTGAAATTGAAAGCTCTAGAAAACTCTTTGGAAGACTGAAAGCTTTAGATAGAGAGAAGATTGAAAGTGAATGAGTGAGTTGAAATGATCGAAATCCTTCTCTATTTATAGGAGTTCCAAAGGCAGACTTCTGACAGAATTCGGGCAGAATTCGGACAGAACTCTTTGAACAAATCTCGGTCAAATCCGCAACTGCAGGAGGACCAAGTTCCAAGGATTCAAAATCACAACGGCCACCAACCGAACTCTGGCCGAACTCTGGCCGAACTCGGTCCGAGTTCTGTCAGGGTTAAGTCAGGGTTTAGTTAGGATTTTTGAAAAAGCTTTTGGTGATTTTTGAAAACCTTTTTGAAAACCTTTTTGTAAACCTTTTTGAGAGGTCATTTTAAAAACATTTTGAACTCATTTAAGGGATAGCCTATTTGTCAGTACGACTCGGTGTACAACATATTCCTAGACTCAAATAAAATGAAAAATACATTGCATAAGGAATTTACAGACTCGAGTAGGCAAACAGATCTTCGGTCTTGAATTCAGTGGATAGCCAATCTTGATCATGTCCAAGAATCCGAGATGTTCCGACTAGCTTCGTATATCCAGACAGTTTGATCAATTATTAAAATCAGGTTGACCATATGACCAATGGGCCAACATCGTGTACCCTTCTGCTAAATTAGCAAGCATCATGGTATTCTTTTATGTTTCACTTCAGATCAAATTAGATTGTCCCCTAGGGGTTCTCTATTGAAGCTACCTTTGGATACATTTTCTTATTCTATTTGTCAGTTCTATTTCTTCCCATTCATCTCAAAAATCTCATATCAGCTAAATTCATCTTCGGGGTGTTGTTTCCTATTCCACCATATATTGCCACAAAGAAAGTCTGACCCTAGATTCGGCCTAAAAACTTCCCCTTTAACTTCATGGGTCCAAAAAGTGACATGGAATTAAGAAAGCATTTGTCAACTTCAACCTTTCTGCTTTCAGAGAAACAATTTCCTCCCCATTGTCCATCATGGTGAAGTATTGATCCCACAAAAAGAAAACAATTACTCTTAGTTATTTGTAACCTCAGCATGAGCTATACTTCATTTTCTTTAAAGGTTTCCTATTTTTTGCTTCTCAAATTCTAAATATAAATCCTCAAGTTACCAAAGCTACACATTCCACATTTGTACTCAAGAACCTCACAACTAATACTATATCATCAAAAACAAACTACCTCATGAAACATTATCCTATGCATACTATTACTATAATACTATTACTACTACATAACTATCGTGATGAGGTAAGAGCTCAATTGGTCTCTCTCCCTAAGTAGCTAGTAATTGGGGGTACATCTTTATAGCAAAGGATGCCTCGATCACAACCATGACACTAAATAAATTAGACGATGTCAGAATTTAGCTGTCGAAAATGCATACATGTTACAAATAATTTTGGAAAAAGAACATCATCATGACCCATTATCAAGGTAGGCTTGCTAGGCAATGGCGTTGTATCGAATCCAGATATTTTATAATGCTGAATTATCTATGACGCAATCTTCTGCCTTCTAATTCAGAGTTTCTTCAAGACATAACTTGCAACCAAGATCAACAGTTAAGCAATCTAATTAATTAGAAGTTTGCTGCAAAAGAGAAGTAAAAAGGTGCAACAAGAACTAAAACTAGGAATTTCAGTTGTTATGTATCACCTTGAAATTATATCTACAGTTATCAGAAAGGGCTCATTTTGCGTGCCAACTGTAGCACGAATTCAGGAAGAAGGCGACGTGCTGGAGGTGCCACAGCATCTTTAGCAAGTGCAACTTCATCACCGGCATGGATAACTGAGATTATTTTTTCAAGTAACTCATCTCTACCACCTCTGAGAGGATCCTACAAATTCCAGTCCAAACGACAACTTCAATGAGATTTCACAATAAACAAACCAAAGGTTAAGGAGTCAGAACTATTTGCTAATATTCTAATAGAACTAAAAGGGAAAAAGTTGAGAAAGATTAATCCTCTGCATGCAATATCTGACTTTTGGACACATATTTCAAGGACGAACAAAGGCAGCTATTGACATAGAAGGTTAATTAATATAAAAAAATGTGATAAATAATTAGATCATAAATAAAGTAATAAATCCAACTTATATCTGAAAACATAGTTGTTAAGGGCGCAAGGGACAAAGGCTTCCTAGCGCCTCGGCGCATGGCATGTGCCTTTTTGAATTAAGGCACACTTTTTGAAAGAAAAAAAGAGGAAACAATCATTTATTCTACATTATACATAACAAAATAATCAAACTGAATTAACATAGAACAATATATGCTTGAATCAAAATAAAGGAAAATTTTAGAGTTTCAATAGATGAATTAATTTCCACTTCTAAACGGAAACTGGATTCAAAAAATTTATCCCCATATGAAAGACATTCATGTCTTTTACTAACAATTTAATACGATTGTGCATATTGTATATATAATAAAATAGGAGATTATATGGTTGTATTTGAAAATAAGTGTTGGAAAGAAATTACGAGTTTGGGAAGGGCGTACAATTGCACATATTATATGCACTGTTCTAAAAGGCGATCTAGGCGGCCGCCTAGGCGCTAAGCGTCTGGTGTCAGCACGATGCCCGCCTAGGCGCCCGCCTAGACCTCCCGACGTTGGACTATGCATGTTTTGGGGTTTTATGGACTTCTTCTGCAATCTTTAGTAACTTTTTTAGTTTTATTTATTTATTTTTGAACCGCCTAGATCTCAGCGGCCATCTAGATGACCGCCTAGGCGGGCTAGGCGCTAGGCGGCAGGTGCCCGTCCGACTAGCCCCTAGCGCTTTTCACAACCTTGATTATCTGTACAAAATAGAAGAATATCGCTTTCACAACCTTGATTATCTGTACAAAATAGAAGATTATATGATTGTATTTTAAAATAAGTGTTGGAAAGAAATTAAAAGTTGAGAAGGGACATCCATCGTAGCTCCACAAAATGGAAGGAGCGTATAAAATCTCTCCTTTTTGAAAGACATTATCAAAAGTGATCATTTTTTATTTTATGTTTATTTTGAAACCTTGGTTAAATCTTGGAAGAAAATTTGCAAGCAAACATGGAAAGCCTCTGTCAAAACTGCTTCTACTATTCCTTTTTGAAAAGCTACAAGAATCCAAAACCAAGCCCAAGGAGATCCTTGCCAAATTTAATCATAGTAAACCTAGACATGGAGAGTAAATAAAAAGATTTTATGAGAATGCGAGTCTACTGACTTTAGGAGTTCTTTGATTTATTCCATCTCTAGGGTTTTCCAATAGTTCACACGTTCAAGTCTTATTCTTGATATTGATAACATTATTAAGCTTCTATTTGTCCTAATGATTTCTATTTATGTGGCAAGAACAAGATATGATTTGATTTCCTTGGGTTCTGAACATAAGCTTAGAAATAGATATTAATAACATATATATGACAATTTTGTGTGAAGTTCAGGAGTCGTAATTGACATTCAAAATGTAACATTTTTCCGTTGTTGTTCAAGAAGAAATCCTCTGAGATATATATTTTTCCCAACTTGTTGCAATACCAAATAATAACAGTTCGAAAGAGATTCAAAAAAAAAATCTTTAAAAAAAGGGAAGACAATCAAATGGTGCGTCTTTTCTGCACCTTGCCACTATACCCAAATCCTAAAGGCGCGCCATATAAGCGCCTATCGAAAATCACCTCGCTATACATATTTGAGGCGCTATATATGGGCCGCACCTTGCTCCTATGCGTGCCTTTGACAACTGTCTGAAAATACACTCAAATGTGAGCCTTTTTAAAAAGTAATATCTTGGCATAAGAATCAAGGTCCGCATTATCAAAATTAATTTCAAACCCTTTTACAAGTATCGGTGTCGGCGGACTTCTAGCAGTTTCGGATAGGAGTTTCGGAGTTCTTGGTTTCAGAAAACAAAACAAATTTTTTTAAAAACCTTTAAAATATTTTATACATTTAGGCATAATTTTATGTATTATTTGTTATATCCTTTAGTTGTGAATGGAATAATAATCGGCATTGTTGAATTATTCACCCACAATGAACAATGTTGTTATTTTATTTGCTTTTAGACAAAGTACCCTCATAATAGATAATTTTGAATGAAAAAATATTAAGATGCATGTCAATATAAAATTGAGAAATTTTGAGTGGCACCCCACTTTTGTTTACTATATTTACAGTGCACCCCACAAGTTTACAACAATGTAAGGTACCCCCCACTTTTGACGGTTTCCGTCCCCAACTTACGGTCAACCCCTTTGACCATTTTTTTTTTTTACCAAAATACCCCTATCTTATTTTTCGATTCCCCTATTTTTTCGTGTCTGCCCCCCCCACGCCGTCGGCGTGCCTCCGCCGCCCTCCTTCGCCAGGCCACGGAGCAGCTCCGGCTGCGTTGATGGTGGTTGGGGGGGGCCACCCAGGGTCGTTCAAGAAGGAGAGGGGGGGCTGGCATGGTCGGAGAGGGGGGCGGCGAGCTCGGCGAGCGAGGTCGGGGAGGAGGAAGAGGGGTGGGGGGGGGGGGCTGGCATGGTCGGAGAGGGGGGCGGCGAGCTCGACGAGGTCGGGGAGGAGGAAGAGGGGGGTGGGGGTGGCATGGTCGGAGAGGGGGGCGGCGAGCTCGGCGAGGTCGGGGAGCGGCGAGAGACACGGTGAGGAAGACAACAGGTCGGGGGTATTTTTGTCAAAAAATTTGGGTCAACCCAGTTGACCGTCCATATTGGACGGAAAACGTTAAAAGTGGGGGGTACCTTACATTGTTGTAAACTTGTGGGGTGCACTGTAAATATGGTAAACAAAAGTGGGGTGCCACTCAAAATTTCTCTATAAAATTTATCATTACTCTAGCAAGTTGATCTTCGACACGATGAAATTATTGTGTCAACATTGTTCCTTACAAATATTCTCCTTATTGTAGTTTTTCTTTGCTAAATTGACCCTAAAAGAGAGCGACTATTTCGGTATCAGCCGGTACTAGTTTCAGTGAGTATCGAACCGGACATACCAAAACTGAGACGATACAACCGATACGTATCGGTATCGGCCGATACTACGAACCTTGATAAGAATATCAATATGCTAGAATTACATCTCTCAGCTAACCTGATTTAATTTTTGACCTACGATCCGCCATCATGGTTTCATGAACTCGCATGGTTGATTAAGTTTGCGAGATTCTGTACAAGTAAATTAATCTTATGAGCTTCCCAATGTGTATGTACGCAAGTATGTCCTTATCTGCATAAACATGTGTGTACCTGTTTACTTATATATGTCATGTACGTAACTTGTATGCATTAACTTTAATTCTGTGTCAGCGCATCAAGTGCTTTATGCCTTACTTTTTACTGCCAGTCCCAAGCCCAGATTCTTAGGAAGAAAGGCTGCGTTGTTGTTGTTGTTGCTGCTGCAGTTGTTCTTCTTGTATACATTAAATACTTATAAGGAAAAAATAACAGCACAATGGATGATTCAGTCCTTTTGCTGATTGCAAGCTACTTTCTTCTAATTTTTATCAGTCGTAGGAATTATATGATAGCAGAGCATGTGCACGCAGTACTGTTAATGTGGGATTCAAATCCGAGACAATGATAAAATATTACTCCCGCTTTTAAATTTCTGCAACTGACTATAGAAGTAGCGAACAAAAATTGTGTTTGTCTGTGGCATGATTCATAGCTGGAACCATTTTGGTCAGACAGTCTTGTGTTTTATTTTTTTTTTTTTTTTAATCTTATTTGCTCAATAAAACATCAGTATGCAGCCTCCATGCTTCCTACCTGATGCAATTTGATGAAAGCCTTTTTTGCTATCTATTATCTGCTATCCTAAATATAGATCATAAAATTAGTTTGCTCGTAATTCGTTATTAATGGAAATTACGGATTCATAAACTTGCAGAGATAAATCATTGACAAAGATATGTCATCAATGTCCAAACTGAGTTTTACCTCTTTAACTTCATTACTACCGGAACGAAGTTTGTTTTGCGATCTGTGAATCCTAGAATCACAAAGTATAGCATCTAATATCTAAACGTGAACCCAAAGAGAATAGAACTTAAATGAGAAAGTCTAGATACAGAAACTGTACCTGAAGAAATAAATCTGTATGACTTTTTCCTTTATAAAGGACTAATTCAACTTGAACACCGGCACTCCAAAGGGCATCAGCGAAGTTTTTGCTGCATAGAGAAGTTAGGTCAGTACCAAGTAACAGCCAATATGTAATTTTGAAACAACCAAAATGCTGCTACACGAAAAGGATATTATATAAATTCATTGGACCATCAAATTTGGAGTTACTAGATTTTGACATCTTTCACTAATACCCACATAACTAAATACAACCTATCATTCATTAGGCCATCAAAATTGATCCTTCTAACCCTCTCACAATTATGCATTGTAATATGTTTGATCAAATTTTAGACAGCATTAAACAGTGGTGTGATCTAGGTTACTCAAATATGTCATTTCCAAAACTCACACTGAAATAGAGCTGGTCAAGAAATAAATCTAAACAAGAAAAGTCCAGAAAATAATAACCATATGCAAATGAAAATGGGAATTTCTAGAGGGACAAAACAATTATTGCTTTCTATAGTTATTATAATTCTCTGCACATACAATTATTGTGCAGTGTGCAGAAACAACCTTTTCCAATGGTAATGCCTACTTTAACTTTACTTTTATAAAATAAAAAGAGGACAGGATCAAGGAGATCAAAGCCAAACTTCAACTTATAGTTCTCATATATCCTCTAGTTATTATACACAACATTATTCAATATATAGGCAATACGAGAAGACCAACCTGGTGTTTGATGGTATAGAGGAATCACTAGTCCCATGGAGAAGTATAATACGAGGGAGTAAAGAAACTGCATGTCTATATTTCAAGTCCCGAAGAACAACTTCAGGAGAAAACCGCTTCAATGATTGCTCTCCTTCCATTATGCTGAAAAAAATGAAAAAAATGAAAAAAATCCATATATGGTTATATAAACTGAAAAAGATCGAATAGGCAAAAAGGCATCTGAAGGAAGAAAGTAATGACTAAATTATCTACCTCTTTACAACAATTACATACCTGAGAAAAACGGAACGGTACAGACCACGACCATGGAAGTGATCAACCAAGTTAACCATATTGTACCTGTTAAAGGAGTTTTGAATTAAACCTCGACCTCAAAGGGATAAATAAGTCATCTTTTGAATATACATGAAATAGCATTCGTAAAGAGAGAAGTGTTATGTATAGCAACCAAGAATGCTGATTGTGCTATTTTCTCAACATAGTCCTGACTAGGTTATTCCTTTCAAGAAACTTTTGAATCCTTGTCTGTTTTGTACTAGGTTATTCCTTTCAAGAAACTTTTGAATCCTTGTCTGTTTTGTAGGACAACAATTAGTTCAACCACACAACAGTCTTATGGTCATCTTGTTCTTACTGTATTGTACAGGTCATTAAGTGGTTGTTTGTGAATCAATATGAATACTTATATTGATTCACCAAAATTACCTGTCTGAGATAGTTTAAGTTCCCTAACCTTTCAGAAAGAACAGTACAAATGATCAAACTTATTCCCAGGGGGTGGATGCAGGAATTTTGATTGGTGGGGGCAAACAAATTTAGTCAGAAGTGGCACACACCAGCATTCTGATCACACCCACCTATTGTTCGTTGCATCAACTAACGCTTTGACGTTGACACGATAACACTGTGGAAGTACTTCGGAATCCACATGGCATGATCGCGGTGCAACCACAACAAACAATATTGTAAACACTGTTGTGAGATATGAAAAAATTGTAGTTAACTACGAGTAACAATACTGTTGGCGATAATCTTGAACAAAACACATAAAAATCTTATATAATAGGCGCTGGTCTCAAAGGAAGGAGTCATTGTTGGAGGAGGTTGAAAGGACAAAGAACTGAAGGAGTGGTAAGTTCTAGTGGAGGTGACCATGGAAAGAGGGGATAATTGAGAAGACAAGAAGAATGTTTTAAGAGTAGAAGATTGAATTTGACAATATCTGAGGAGGCACAAGACTGAACACATTTACATTGTATCGCTTGGAAATATAATTTCTTTTAGGGACCTATAGGAAATCCTATGCTTTCTAAAATACAGTACAGTCTCAAGCCCCCACAATCTTGGGAGTACATCGGCCCATTCTTATCCTGTCGGTGTTCATCCAAACTTGAAGCTCACCGAAGGCCTGGTGTAAATTAATGATCAACACTTGAAAGTTGAAACCATATTTCGTGGTATCAACCGATACCGATAAGATATGGATGATACGTATCAGTTTTGGCATGTCCTGATCCGATACCGACCAATACCGACTTGTGGGGTCTCGTCTGCTCAATTTGACAAAGAAAAATTGAATGAAGAAGATAAAAGAAATGAAAAAAGTGTCAAAGACAATCATTCAATTGTGCCGTCAAACATTGACAATGTCACAGAATGTCGATAAGATTCCTTATTGATAAATTACCATTTATTTGATTCAATTGAAAAATAAGAAAATAGTCCAAACCAATCATTAATAAATAATAAAATTGAATTATGAAACTCAATACGCATCATCATTTGTCGAAGTTGTATATCTATAAATTCACAACATTCATCCATATTAATATTATTCCATTAAAAATTATTTATCATGGCATATCTAAATGCAATTAAATAAACAATAGTATTTATTCAAGTGGAACTTATTCCATTTAAAATTAACAAGAAACAATATCAAATATTTTCTAGCCTTTTAAACTACTCTCTACCATTTTCGGCTTTCCAAAACGAAGAACTTAATACTTCGATCCAAAAGAACCAAAATTGTCGATAACGCCGATATTAATACTCATCTGAGGATCCGAAACCGATTCGGATATTCCAAACCTTGGTTGGAACCCTAGATCTTGCCTCTATAGGTGACTTCATTGCATAACAACATGAGACTTGAAATAAAGTGTAGTTCAACTGTTTTGATGCCCCATGTAGTGGTTTTGGGGCCGATAGAAATGAAACACAATTAAGTTCAAATATATAGTTTGTTACTGTCAATCAATGCATGGTATACAGACTAAATCAATAATTGCAGAGAATTTTACCCGCCGGATACACCAAAATATGTTTTTATCTGTGAAATACTCCAAGTAGTGCTTTCTCCTTCTCCACACTCTTTAATTGCCTGATCCACGAGAGCACACGCAGCAATATGTGCACCAGCTGATTGTCCAACTAAATAGATCCTATATAACAGGATACAGGAAAACAAGAAGAGGGCAAGAGTGAACACATTGTGTTAATGAAACAATAAGTACGGCCAATGTGGAGTAGAACTTCAGCGATTTTTCTTGCGATAGTTGGTTCATCTGTTTAATATAGTGTTAATGAAACAATAACTAGCACCACAATCCCAACCCCCACAATACCATGGCCGGAACCCATCTCGAACCTGCCATTTTTACTTTTCTTTATGTTTTAAAAAATATAAAATGATCTTAAAATACTTTTAAGACTGTTTTTATCTTAAATTTCAAACCAGGGGCATAATATTCCTTTCCTCCCTTGAACTAATAGTTTTGTCAAAATTGGACGGCGAGGGTGGGTGGGTGGGGGGAGGGGTGTGCCGTCTACAAAAAATCTAACGTTAGGGAGAAAACTTGTAAATATGGCATATGCTAGGGGGTTCCAGTAATTAACCCGTTAATATATTTGATTGTTTAGGAAAAAGTTAAAGGAGATGTACAAGCATTAAAAATGGAAGTAAAAATAAAAAACCATGAATAGAAAGACCTAGACAAACAAATAGAGTAAACATATGATGAAGGTAATCTAACTGCTGGTGGTCCAGACCCCAGAACTCCAGATGGTACGTCTTTTTACCAAATAAATAAGCTCCCAATTAACAAGTTGCTTGATCAAGGTCTTTGGTCTTTGGGCAATGGCTGAGGACATGCGCATTTGACTGTATTTATCAACGTCATGTAAAACTTCCTTTCTGGGCTGCCTTATGTGGAGTTAGTTTTCAGCTGTAAATTTTGACATTAAAAATGGCCAGAACTATAGTCAACTTAGTAAAAAGAACCTATCCAAAGTCATTACTGTGAGTAATTTCCCGATAGATGCCATGCTTAGTAACCAAGAATCAAATATATAAGATTTTATATAACTTAGAAGATTCAGTACCGACTAGGGTCACCTCCATAGCTAGCTATATTGTTGCAGACAAATGATATCCCTTGAGAAACATCTTTCACCATGTCACTGATAGTCCCTTGAGGAAAATTTCTACAAAATATTATCAACATAAGCTAAGAGATAGTATGTAGCATTAGTTTGTCTCTGCTCACTTCATAGATGTTAAATTTTGGACTTTCCTTAAAATATGGTGGTGCCTCAGCAACATACCTGTAATCTATACATGCCACTATGACTCCTCTCTCAGCCAAACGCCTCCCTAGAAGTGTACCCCATGCTTTATAACTTCAAAGCCAAATTGTCAGAAAGGAAAGATAGATTAGGCATTTGTAAACTTAACGCATATTTGATTAATGATTGGGATCTTCCGAGCTGTGTCATGTCATGTGTAATATCGGTCATTCTACTTACCCAATAATCCATGCTCCGCCAGTTACAAATGCCACAACTGGTTTTGGCTCGTTCATATCTTCAGGTAAATAGAGATCCAATCTGCACAAACAAAGTGAATCAAGTAAGAAGCTTTAAAGACAATCCCTCGGGGTGCTTAAGTAATTAATTGAATCCAAAACATAAGATAAACAGAAAATCCTGATCCACAACACGAGCCCTACCTATTTCTTGGCTGATTGCCATAGACAACACTTCTCCGCACCTGACTTGAGAAGAAATAGTAACATCCAACTGATATATATGAAGCAGACTTGTTAGAGTAGCACATTAATGTTATCTTATATATTATTCAGAACATTTGATTTATCATTCTAAGCCTTCATTGCAAAAATGAAGAAGAAAAATAATAACTACAATGTAGCAGACACGTAGCAGAACCAATTTGGAAAGAAACCTACCTTGTAAAAGACCTGGCATAAGAAACATCGCATAACAGACAAGGGCGAGAAACTTTGTTATCCACCTATAACCTAACCTGAATGAGATTTAAAGATCAGATCACACAAAGCCAACATTTCACAATCTCACTTGGTAAAACAAACAATTAGTGAGTTGAATAAAAGAACCTCGGGCTGTGTTTGGTACAACTTATGAAAGTAGCTTCTGCTTTCTTTTGAAAAGCACTACAAGTGTGTTCGGTAAAAGTTGTTTCTTTCCCTGGGCTGCTTTTGAAAGGAGGGAAGGGTAGCTTTGAATAGTTGCTTTAGCTTGTCATGTATTTCTTACGAAACCACCCTTTAGCTTTTACATTTACATTTTAGGCTAAATTACGACTTGATACCCTTAACTATCACTGTTTTTCAACTTGATACCCTCAACTTTTATAGGTACTAACTTGATACCCTGAAGAAAAAAATTGGACCAAATTGTCCCTTCTCTTCTCCCCCCAACCCCCTACCCCCCCCCTCTCTCCGGCTGTGGGTGGCAGCGGACGGCGGGCGCGGCAAGCGGGTGCGGGGCAGAGAGCGGCGGCACAAGGGGCAGGGTGCGGCGGCGCTTGGGGCAGCGCGCGGGAGTGCACGCGAGCGGGAGCGCGGGCTCGGGGCTGGATAGGGTGGGTCGTCGGGGGCGGGTAGGGGGGTGGTCGACGGAGGGGGGGGGGGGGATGGCCGCCGGGGGAGGGGAGGGGGTGGGGGAAGTAGCAGCCGGGGGAGGGGGGGTAGCTTAGGAATAAATAAAAAATTTGGGTATCAAATTAGAAATATAAGTTGAGATAGGGTATGAAGTTAGTACATATAAAAGTTGAGGGTATCAAGTTGAAAAACAATGATAGTTGAGGGTATCAAGTTGAAATTTAGCCTACATTTTATTAGTACACGACTACACATCCATCTAGTTTGGCCATTTTCAATAGTTTTCGCAATGAAAATCATGTTTTACCAAACAACTTACGTCTTCTAAGAATTGTTTTACACAGTAAGCAGCTTATGACAACACACTTTTGATAAGCTAGTATTTTCAATCAAGAGAGCAATAGATGTTAAGAGAGCTCTAGACCAAAGTATTTAGTGTTTTTCTTACTAGTTTAGGGGGGCTATTGGCCAGTCTGGATTGTAGTTACATTTCAGTTGGGACTCCATGTGGTGTCAATCGTAAGGGTGCGAGCCAAAATGTTTCCATTCTGGATGGATGTTTTCCCAAACATGCCATTCGTCTCGGGACTCTGAATGGTCTTTTGCAAAATGCTAGACCAACGAGCGTTCCGGAAATTAACTGAATCGGAATTTTAGTTACTTTCCAATAGATACAAATAAAAACATCATAAAAAAGAATCTATGTTGCGCGGAGACAAATACTACATGTCACCCCCCATTGACTTTTGGCGTGACCCAATACATGCACGTCTCTCACGGCACTGATTTTCGCTGTATCGTTTTAGAATACAATCAAACAAACTATATCAAGAAAATAAAAATAAAAATAAAAATAGAGGATTTTTTGCGTGTCCCGGTTGGTGTTTCTGCGTCGTGTCCGCCACGAGAACCTGTGCGTGCTTCCTAGCATCTAGACATATAACTGTATCAATTAAATCATAAAAACACGCTAAAAGAAAATTTGGTGGCGTCCTGGTCTAAAGTGTATGTATGCGTCGTGTCCCGTATGTATCCCTGTTTTCTAGAACAAGCTGAAGAGTAGCGGTGTCGGTAGCAGTACCCTAGATATCGGAGGAGGATCAGGGTTAGCCGAGTGAGCAGGAACGTCTCGGCGGCGGCGTGTCCGACGTCCCGTCGGAACGAAGGGCTCCGGCGACCGAGATCGAATCTCTCCGAGGAGGAGGAGAGCGGGCGCGGGAGCGGGAGCGCCCCCTCGCTCGCCGCCCTCCTCCGCCTTCCCCCCTTGGCCGGCGGCGAAGTGGAGGCGGAGGACCGGACCTCCTCCGCCTCCTCCGGCGACGACGGCCGAGCGAGCGGCTGCATCCTCTTTTCTTCTTCTTGTGGAGAGAGCACATTCTTTGGCGGTGGTGCATTCGTTTCGTTTATACGTTGGAAATGGAAGAAGAGGAGGAGTGTGGTGGGCCCCAAATTTTATCATTACTGTGCTATCTACCTGTGGAGTGTGGAATCTGAACGTTCCGTGGTCTGATCCACTAATCTAGCTCTTCTCGTCACTCATCGACATAATTATAATTTGAAAATTTTTGACTTATCCTTTATTTGATGGCATATCATAATTCAATGTGCATCTCACAATTTTATAAAAATATACAGTACATTTTCACTTTGGATAAAGTTCGTCAAAAAAAAGGAACAAAATGTCCATGTCTTCTTTCCTCTCACTCACTCACCCCCCTCTCCCCGCGGCCACCGCCTCCGCTCCCCCCCTCCCCGCCTCCGTTGCTTCCGCCGCGGTCACCCCCCCCCCCCCCCCACTCTGCCGCGCTGCCACCGCCCCTCCCCGCCTCCGCCGCCACTACTGCTGCTGCTGTCGCCGCCGCCGGAGGCGGAAGGGGGGAGGAGCGGGGACGTTGGCCGTGGGGGAGGGGGGGGGGGGGGGGGGGGGGGGGGGGGTGAGAGAGTGAGAGGAAAGAGGAAGAAGACAAGGGTAATTTGGTCCCCTTTTTTTTTACGGAAACCGTCCAAAGTGGATGGTATTGTACATTTTTGCAAAACGGTGGGATTCACCTTGAATTAGGGTAAATCAAATGGGAAGGTAAGTCAAAATTTCTCTTATAATTTTGGTGGGTTTTCTTCAATTTGGGCGGTGGGACGCACATGACACGGATGTCCTCTCTTGTATGGATGCAACACATATATTTTTGGATGGTGCTGACTTCGATTGGAGGAAGGAGAGAAGTGGTGGGATCGGACGGAGTCCATATAGCAGGAGGGATGAGAGAAGAGGTGGGACCCGGTGGGACTTATGTATAAGGGATGGGAGAGAAGAGGTTGTAAGAAGGTTGTAAGTATTTAGTTGTAGACTTAGCATATATATATATATATATATATATATATATATATATATATATGAAAAATGCTAAGTTTACTATCAAATATTTACAACTTTCTTATAACTCACAACCACTTTATGCTAATATGTTCCCGCCTCATATTTTTTATTTAAAAATTTAAATAATTATGAATACAAAAAATTGTATGCATAAAAGATGAAACATCATTGGAACACTAATTTTGGGAACAACACACGTTAGCAGGTCATGTTTTTATTGTCCAAATTTTAACATTCTTTCTGTGCAAAGATTTGTTAAACTTTTTCCGGTTCTAATAAGTGTCAAAATTGAGGTGTCCTAGTATTAGAATTATTGCATGGTTAAAGAAATTAAACTAAAAATAAAAGTGATTTAGGTTCACACGTGGCAATTTTTGAGTAGTAGGGTGAACATCATCTAAGTTTTTGACCTGCTCGAATGCATAGTCCTATTAACCAAAAATGTCGTAACAAACATCCTACTTACTTTGAACATATTAGACGTGTAAAACCCATATCATTATGCGAGGGGGAGATTATTCGATCGGTCTAACTAAATTGAAAAATTCTCCAATTAATAGAAAACTAAATCTATTTTCTTGTATTCGAACCGAAGCATAACCTATTGACGCCGAACCTAAAACGAATTTAATGAAAACAGTTCACTCTTCGGTTTGACTTTGTCATTTATTCTAATAATTCACGTTCACGTGCGTTACACGTATCAAAAAAATTTTTATAATATTATTAAAATAATAGATTGAAAGTTAAATTATATTAAAATAACTAAAATATTTTTATTCCAATTCTAGTTTGAATTTTTTTTATCATACTTGATATATATGATGGTGAATTTCTATGAGTCTAGCTACATGCATATTTATGAATCTACTTGTATAAACTATCGAATGCGAAATCTTAATGTTGGGTTTTACTTTAAACTAATCATAAATTCTTTATTCAATATTCATCATCTTAATATTAAGCAGAACCACGTTAGTTAGAAATTAAAAATTGAATATATTTTTTGTATAATAAAAATGGCAAGGATAGAAACTCATTTAGAGATCCCCATGGAGATATTCTTAGTTACGACAAGGCCTAAATCAAATAATAAACACCAAAAATAATCAGACAAAAACCAAGCACCTTGTATCGTTTTACTTAGGTAACCTAACGTGCTTAACTACCAAATTGTTGCGGGAAAGAAATTTCAATCTTATTGAACATGCATGAAGAGCTGGCAAGCATAGTATAGAGGTTGAGTGCAAGGAACTGACAAATTGTTATGTATAAACTTAAATAATAATAATAATTCGTTACCAAAAATCTCGAACAAATAGAAGTGCTTCAAATGAGAGTTCCATGTGTTTGGTATTGAAGTGAGAACAATAAAAAAAAATGTTTCATGTTGTTATCCCATTTACATAGTAGCTAGACAAAGGAGGACCACATGATATATATACATTTTTTTTAATTTTTTAAAGCAATGGGCAATTGTAGCATACTCGTCTCTACGGAAATTTGAACTCCGAATGCATCTCTCTTAACCACTAAATTGATTATATATATATATATATATATATATATATATATATATATATATATATATATATATATATATATATATATATATATATATATATATATATATATATATATATATATATATATATATATATATATATACATCTCTCTTAACCACTAAATTGATTTTATATATATATATATATATATATATATATATATATATATATATATATATATATATATATATATATATATATATATATATATATATATATATATATAGTGGTTAAGAGAGATGTATATATATATATATATATATATATATATATATATATATATATATATATATATATATATATATATATATATATATATATATATATATATATATATATATATATATATATATATATATAATCAATTTAGTGGTTAAGAGAGATGTATATATAATTTGAACTCCGAATGCATCTCTCTTAACCACTAAATTGATTATATATATATATATATATATATATATATATATATATATATATATATATATATATATATATATATATATATATATATATATATATATATATATATATATATATATATATTTCGCATCTTTTTTTTTTTTTTTTGTAAATATGTGGGGAGAAGTAGGGATGTAGGAGTTTCACCACTATGGTCATCACAATCACCATCATCTACACCAACCAACATGGTCATCATCGCCTACACTACTACGACCACCACTGCAATCGCCAAGCATCACCTATCAGCAATTTGATGATGATCGTGATGGTCGCGCCGACGACCGAGACAACCACAACTCCGATGAAGAGGAGGAGGAGGAGGAGATGGTTGGGGACGACGGGCATGGCAGAGGGCATCGAGGGCACGAACACAACGCAAGGAAGAGGACCACTACTAAAATCTGCTAGAATAGCGACGTATATTAGCGACGGCGGAAAAATCCGTAGCTGAAAATTGATTATAGCGACTCCTAGTGTTACACGTCGCTGACCGTCGCTGCGTAGCGACGTTCAGCGACGTAGCGTGTATTACGTCGCTGAATGGTGACGTTCTGCGACGGATATTTTTTTACGTCGCTGTATTGCGACGTATTGCGACGTAAAATTTATACGTCGCTGACGTATTTTATATAGGGTTACTGGCCCGATTGAAATCACAATTTTTCACCCAAATTTTTTTTGTTCCCGCTCGATCCCCCTCTCCCCTCTCCCCCCGGCGAACCCTCCCCTCTGGCGACCCCTCCCTCCGGCGACACCCTCCCCTTCTCCCCTCGGCGACCCCGCTCACCCGCTGGCCCCTCCCTCCGGCGACCAGCCTCCCTTCTCCGACGAAGTCTCCTTCCTCGCCGCCTTCCTCCTCCGACGAAGCCACCCTCCTCGCCGCCTCCCTCCTCCGACGAAGCCACCCTCCTCGCTGCCTCCATCCTCCGACCGAGCCGCCCTCTTCAGGTAAACCCTAACCCTAGCCCTAGCTATCTAGACACAGACACGGACACGAGATATTTTGATGGTTGGTTGTGAGTGAAATTTATTGTTGAGAGTGTGTTAGAAAGAGTGAGGCAGGAGAGAGAGCTGCTGCCTGTGGCAGCAGCATGTAATCCCTCGGCAGCAGCAGCAGTCCCCACAGGGGACTGTATATAATGCAGCAGCAGTAGCTGTAGAATGCAGCACCTGCATTCTATGAATGCAGCAGCAGTAGCAGGGCACTTGTTGCCCTGTTCTGTTTGCAGAGCAGTGAGCTATCAGCCCCTCCCCTAATCACTTTCCATATCATTTCATTCAACCATTCCCCCATACTATATCAGTCCACATATATATAAACCCCATAACAGTCCATACAGTTCATATAAATTCAGTCCAACATTAAATACCTCAATGTCCATTTTCCATGCAATAGGACAATTTGTTTAAAGTTTACTCAGGTAAACATGAAAGTAAAGTTTATTAAATACCTATGAAGCTATTGTGTACCATCAAGTGATACTAAATCTGAGAAGTCATCAACTGTAGCAAAATTATCATCGCGGTAAGAGGATCATCAAGTCTAGTACTTATGATCCAATTCCATAGCACTGATGTTGAGAATATGGTAAGTACTTACTAACTAAGCTGCTAGGTTTCTGATATGAAGATGGAATACCTCTACTGATATTTCACCAGTGTGTCAATTATTTATGGGCTCAAATATGTGGGGTAATGGCTTAAAACTTTGTAACAGCACGCCATATGAAGATAAACCAATTATATTTAAAGCGAAATATAAAAACGGATTCCATGTACTCAAGAAGCAACTATATGTAGTAAATAACTAACATAACCGACCAAAGTCATGACAGCTGCCTAACTATCATGCCTTTTTTTAATCTAATTGATGAATTAAGCAATCATTCCCTCATTTCTTTTGTCTCGTACATTTGAGGATAAATGTTAGAACATGAAAAAAAAGGCATTGAGTTAAGGCAGGTGGATAGGTACTAGCCTAAGGTAATGGGTATGATGTTAAGGCAGGTGGATAAATGTTAGAACATGAAAAAAAGTATAAACCTACATTTGAGGATGAATTAAGCAATCATCCCCTCCTTTCTAAGGTAATGGGTATGATGTTAAGGCAGGTGGATAGATACTAGCCTAAGGTAGATAGTAATATCTATTAGCCTAAGGGACTGAGTTATCTACTAGCCTAAGGGTAGGATATTACTAGGATATGGTATTATCTAGTATCTAAGGTAAAGTGGATGTTAATGTATTAGTTACATAGACTAAGATATTGAGATTCCAACTTAAGGTATTGGTATTGGGATACCAATAGCGATAAGGTAAAGGGTACCTTGGTAGGTAATGACTAGAAATAGGATATTTGACTTAGATTTGACCTTGTTTGACCAAGGTTGACTATTTTGACTGAAAGTCAAAGTAGAGTCAACATCTGACCTAGATTGGACTAAGAGTTGACAAAGTCAACTATAGGTCAACCCGTGACCTAGTTTGACCTTGTTTGACTTTGTTTGACTTAGTTTGACCTTGTTTGACTTTGTTTAACTTAGTACAACCTAGTTTGACCTAGATTGCATATCATTGTTATTAGTAACTGTCCGCTCCTAATGTGTGTCCCATAATAAGAATAATATACGAATTTGTGCCTATTGGATAATGTGTGTCCATCTTTGCAGAATTATTTCCAAATGGATATGAATTATTACTTGCGGAATCGTTCATGGATGTACAATCGTCGTCCTGATGATATGTGTGGTGTGCGGGATGAATACATAGCGGGAGTAGAGCAGTTCCTGCAGTTTGCTAAGGCGTTCCCTCAGTACATGGACGACACCAAAATTAAGTGTCCGTATGTGAAATGTCATAACGTAAAATATTATCCAGAAGTAGAAGTGACATATCATTTGTACTCGAGAGGTTTCACGCCTAATTACTATCAGTGGACCGCACACGGAGAACTTATGTCTTTAGCATCAGAGCCGGAGCCTTATGTTGAGCCGTATATGCATGCGGGACCTAATTTTGTTTCAGATAATCATGAATACGACGACGGGTGCGTAAACATGGTTTTTGACGCTGCGGGGCCTAGTTTCGTTCATGATGCAGCTGAGGAGGCACCGAATGTCGATGCTGTAAAGTTCATGGAGTTGCTGGAGAATGCAAGGACTCTGTTGTATCCTGGTTGTGAGGATCATTCACCGTTGGAGGTGGTTACAAGACTGTTGAGCATTAAGTCAGATTTTAACATGTCGCAAGAATGCTACAACCGAGTGTTGGAGTTGATTATAGAGATCTTGCCGGCGGGTGCTAAGTTACCTAAAGACTTCTATCGGTCTAAGAGGATGGTGAGATCGCTCTGGATGGGATACGAGAAAATCGATTCTTGTCGCAATGGGTGCATGCTGTACTACAAAGACGACAAGGACGCAGATGTGTGCAGATTTTGTGGTACTGATCGCTATAAGACAACTAGTACAGGAAGGTCTACCGGTGCAAGAAGACCGACCGATTCAATGCACTACTTTCCTTTAACGCCGTGGTTGCAAAGATTATTTATGGTGAAAGAGACGGCCGAAAATATGAGTTGGCACATGCGAGAACAGATGGAAGGAGTGTTGGATCTGAGGCAGAACTATGGTGGGCCTTGGATTAACTACTCAGAGACAGCTGGGGGTATTTCTGAGGCAGAACTATGATGGGCCTTAGATTAACTACTCAGATGCTCCCGCAGATAGGAAGGCCTTTTGGTTCGCCCACTTCAAGGTAAAAAATTTATTTATTTTTAAATTTTAAAAATTATTTGTGTATATTATACAACTTTTCTATTTTACTTTTTGTAGAGGACCTATTTCTATCCATCACACCGGGGGCGAAGATCGAGGGCCAATTTTTTGCCGTCGCAGGCAAGCTCATCCGTGATGCGATCCACGACCAGAAGTCTCGTGATCGCTCCGGACAGCCGATCCTTGGTTGGATCATGCCAGAGCAGTGGACTGCGATGAAGGCTAGATTCAGTGAGCCCAGGTACCAGGAGCGGTCTGACAAGGCCAAGGTGGCGCGGTCGAGTGCCGGTAAGTGGTGTGGTGGCTCCATTCCGATGACGGAGCATTTTCGTCGTCCGGTACGTTTCCTATGACGGACATTAATTTATATATAGTTCGATAGAATGTTTAATACTAATAATAGATAATATATTTTAACAGGTAAAAAAGGGTGAGGACCCGAACATGGTGACCGTCTTCCTGGTCACCCATCGGAGGGCTGGGGAGTTCATTGACGAGAGGGCGACGCAGGCATATGTATGTTTTATTCTTTATATTAATTTACTATAATTTAGAAAACAGGAAAATAGATATCAATATAGACTTTAGCAAACACTTACACGTTAGCAAACATGTTCTAGGCCGAGTTTGTTCGGCTACAGGAGGAGGCGGCTGCTGCTGCTAGTGCGCCAGCAGAGGGAGGGGCTGGTACTTCCTCCCAGCCGCCTACAGCTCCATCGTCGGACGACCTCTGGATGACCGCCGTAGGCGGTCTTCAGAAGGGTACGTACTATGGTACGGGATCCTACGACGCATATTTGGCTTCGGAGTCATCCCGAGCCCCCTCTGTCAGTACGCAGTCTCCGGCTTCACAGGCGTCGTCACGAGCTCAGGATATTCGTCATCGGATCGACGAGCTGCGTCGTGAGTTGCAGCAGCAAATTTCTGATACGGTCGAGCGACGATTCGACCCTCCGATGCTCACTGGACGATTTGATGTCATCGAGCACAGTATACAGGAGCTGATGAGTCTGCAGCAGGCTACAGCTGCCAGCTTGCACACGCTCACCGAGTCTACGCAGCGCACAGAACGTAGACAGGTCGAGCTGGAGGGATCGCAGAGGACCATGTCTGCCTCACTCACTCAGGTATCAGCTTCGATTTAGGAGAGTACTCAGAGGATGGTGAGTACCCTTGCTGCGCATGGTGAGCGACTGCGAGAGCTGGAGCAGATACGTCCTCCCGGTCGACGGTGCCGACTCCAGACATTGCACTGCCTCCTACTGCCCCTACGGTGCAGCTCACACAGTAGCAGTATGAGTACATGCTATCCCAGATGCGCGGCAGGGGTCCTCAGTGATCCAGTAGATTTTTTTATCATCTTTGTATTTATTGGCCCTATGGGCCCATTGACCGTTCTGTACACTGATTTTCATTATTATTTGACTCTGTTGGACATGTATGTTTGTTGGACATGTATGTTTGTGATATTTAATTTGTTGGTATTTTCATTGAATATATGTATGATATTTAGTTGTAGACTGTTATGATGTGAGACTGTTATTCATCTATTAGTTATAGACTGTTATGATGGGAGACTGTTAATTGTGATGATATCTGCGACGGGGATGACAAATATACCTACGCTGGGTTATAAGTGATTATCTGATATACAAAGGAGGTGTTGTCCAAATTTTAAAAAAATATAATGTGTATTTTTGTGATGATATGTGTCTGTGTTTACAGTAAATGTGAAATGCAGTGTTCGGAACCATCGACAGTTTCGATTACTGTTATATGTTTTATCTTGGATAGAAAGAGCAACAGTTCAGGGTGTACTTCTGAGAGCTTCATTTTCACGTCCTTCACTTTCTCGGGACGTCGTAAAGGATCCCGAGAAGGTGAAGGACGTGAAGAGGAAGCTCTGAGAAGTGCACCCTGAACTGTTGCTCTTTCTATCCAAGATAAAACATAGAACAGTAAGCGAAACTGTCGATGGTTCGAATACTGCACTTCACACACACTGTAAACACATACACACAACATAACAAAAATACCAATTATTTTTTTTTAATTTTTTTTTATAAAATCTGCGACGGATAGCGACGTTCTACGACGTTCTGCGGCGGATAGTACACGTCGCTATCCGTCGCTATACTGCTGTTGCATATGACCACCTGAGAGCTGACGTCGCTAAAGTTGTCGCTAGGCATCGCTAAAATGCTGACGTGGCTGCCATGCCATGTCATCATATATAAAGTTGACGGCGTCGCTAAGTGGTCGCCCTACGTCGCTATAGTGGCGACGTATTCTTACGTCGCTATCTGTCGCGAATGTTACGACGTCTAGCGACACTAAATGTGATGTCGCAAATAACGATGAACTGCGACGAAATTGTAATCTACGACAAACCTATACGCGACATCCAATTTTCGTCGCTAAATACGTCGCTAATAGAAATTAGCGACGGATTTTTCTTTTTTAGCGACGTATTCTGACGTCGCTAAAAGGGATTATTTTAGTAGTGGACCGAGACGGTGGATGTGAAGAGGAAATTAAAAATTGAGAATGAAGAAGGCTAATTCTAAGGGCACTCCACATTTTGCTAGGGGCTAGCCTAAATTTTTTAAAAAATTTACAAGTTTGTCATCTCCATTCTTTGTTTGGGACTAGTCCAAATTTTTTCAGCAAGTAAGGCTGCAACTAAGTTGACAGTCCTAACATAAATTAGAACTGCCAACTTAGTTGCAGTCCTATTTTTAAAGGCGTCTTCTTCTTCTTCTTCTTCGAATCCGGCAATGTCTCGGCTAGGGCCGAGGGCCAAGGGCCGCCAGCTCCGCCGCCGTCTTCTCCTCCCCGGCCCACCAGGACTAGTCATCCCTCTCATCCTCCTCCTCCGCAACCTCCTCCTCCTCCTTCAATGCCGCCTCCTCCTCCTCCGGGGCGGCACAGGAATGTAATGACCATTGTTCGTATCACATATCTCGGTATACGTGTACTTATTTAGACTCATATTGCATGTTTCCTTGGTTGGTTCGGCCCAACTGTGACTTGGTTCGGCTTGGTTTGCATGGTTCGGTTTTATGTGAACCACTCCCACCTACCACCACCCTCTTCATTAAATATCCTACTAACATTTCTCTCTCTTCATTACTTCTTCTTCTCCACCATTATTTCTTCAACCACCAGAGAGAGATAGAGAGAGGGGGATAGCTTAGGCAAGTGCACCTTGCTTCATGGAGAAAGTCCATTTTTATTGTTCCATTGTCATCCTCATATGTTTCTAAACCACTTTAGTACTTGGCATTTTTCATTTCCATGGTTAAATTTTTGTAGATCTAGCTTTGTGGTATTTTCGGGTTCCAGAATTTTGGATCTATCAAACTTGCATATTTCCTAGTTGAGGATCCTATGTTGCAGGGAATTTCGTTTGGTCCAAATTTGACCTATGGAAATTTTGCTGAGCCGCATGGACATTTTTAGCACTTAGCCGCATGGCCTATAAATGCATTAGCTGGCACTTATTTTGCATGCATCATTAAATGCAACACTAACAGTCAGCCGCATAGGCATCACTATTAGTAATGCATTTGTTAACGTATTTCCCATAGCTAGCCGCATAGGCATTTTTCCAAATGTATTGTTAATGTATTTCCCATAGTAGCCACATAAGCCCATAGTAGCCGCATAAGCACTTCCTAATGCATTTGTTAATGCATCAGGACAAGCATTTTAATAAATTCTCACAAGTGCATTCCCACAGCAAGCATTAGTAATAAATGCTTCCAAGCATTTAATGCTTTCCAAGCATTAGCATTTAATGCTTTCCAAAGCATTAGCATTTAATGCTTTCCAAAGCATTAGCATTTAATGCTTGGAATATCAAGCATTAGCATTAGTAATAAATGCTTCCAAGCATTTGTCTTTTGCTTGGAATATCAAGCATTAGCATTTAATGCTTTCCAAGCATTCACGTGCTTGGCAATTTATGTCTCACTACAAAATGCTCTAACCTGTACAATTTTTGGCTTGGGATACCAAGCATAGCCGCATATGCATGGCATTAAAGCCTTTGCATGCAGAATAAGCATCTGCATGCATATTATAATAATAATGCATGGCCATTAGTCAGCTAGCCGCATGGACACACTTGGGTGCTTAGCCGCATAAGGCCATTCCAAGGCGGGCTGCATGCTATAATGTGACCCGCATATGGGAAGAAGTCAGCCGCATACATGTGCATGCAATATACATTAAATATGTATTATTATATTAATATATTGTGTATTAATGTAATGTATATTAATCTAATGAATATTAATATTTAATTGTAACACCCACTTTTCTAAAATAAGGGTAAATTTGAACTTTTGTATTTTAAATTATTAAAATATTTGATTTTAGTCATGATATGATTTTTGGTGATTTTTAGTTATTTTAAAACTATTTAATTGAGTGAAATGTGAAATTTGTGTTTTGCTAGTGTAACCTTAGTCATACATGACCTAGAAGACTAATCATGACCAATGAGACCTAATCATGTGTTTAGGATTTCAAATTTCTACTTTTAAGCCTAGGAGTATTTTGGTCATTTTGACACTTTTATGAAATTGTGAATTATATTAATTAAATACGTGTTAGTTAAATTGTTGAGACTTGACCTAGAAGTTAGCCTAATCTAGATTGTTAATCATGACCCTAGAGACTAAGTTAGAGGGTTTTATTAAGTAATTACATTAGTGAAATATCTAGATATTTGTTAAAAGATATTTTAGGCTAAAGGTTAAAGGATGTTACTTTAATTGTGAGCCCTTAGATTAGCTAGAAATTGTTGGAGAAACCTTAGCCCCTCATCCTAAACCCTAACCCTAACTCAATGATAGCCAACACACATCCCCACCCCCTATAAATACATCCCATTAATCATTTGCACCATTTTTAATTCATTTTATTTGCCTCTATTGTGTTTTTCCCTAAACTTCTCCCCAAATATCCAAATCAACTCCAAATTGAGCCAAACTTCTTGCATTGGGATCCCCTACCATTGAGGATGCTAAGGGGAGCTAGCTAGCAAGGTTGCACAAGCATTTGGCATCATCATTTGAAGAGGAACCCCCCCTTTCCTTGGTTTTCATTGAGTTTTCACTCAATAGGTAAAATGCCTCAAAACCTAGTAATATTGTGATTTCTCTTCATGAATGCATGCATCTAGGTACCAGGGATCTATAGGCTAAGTTTTGTAGGAATTAGATTGGGTTTGGTGTCCGTATCGGACACGTATCTAGGTTAATATTCAAGTGTTTGATGATTTGTCTCTGAGAATTAAATGTTAATAATTTCGAAAACAAATTGCATCATCTTCTAGCCCTATAGGTGTAGATCTAGGAACCCTAGCTCTGAGCACGAATCCGTGCTGTTTTCATGTCGAAAATCGACACGGACACGCTGCACGACGCTGTCGTGCAGTGCCCTGCTACCCGACCTCTTTTTCTTCCCACACAGGACACGTGGACACTTCAAACTTGACATGGGGGAAGGGGAAATGTCTGTCATGCCTCCCCCGAAGTTTGGTGTCGAATCGTGTCGTGTCGAGGGAGCACGGACACGTGCACTGGTTTTATACTGCACAGTGCGCGCAGTAGATCGGCTCTGATACGCGTCTCGTGTCCTTCCTACACGACACGTGGACACGTATCAGGGTGTGGAACACGTAGCCTGACCCTAGGTGTACCTACACACGTGACCACGAGACACGTGGACGCCTGTGTCGTGTCCTAGACCTAGGTGAACACGTGCACGAGGCTGCCTGTGTGCAGTGTTATCACCTTCAGTGCAAATAGGTTTTGGACACGTTTGTGTCTACTTGCTTGGACACAAACATCATGTTTGACACGTGTATGCATGACACAATGTTTACAAACTTTTACTTTGGGTTTTTAACATGTTTTGATATTCGAATTGGGTTGGGTTTCAAAGAGTTTATTTTTTACTGATACATGTTACAGTCCTGTCATTTTACTGAGTTCAATTCCATTTTTTCCAACTGTTAATCAATGATTTTGTCATATTGATTGATCCTACATATGTATTAATACCTGCTAGATTAGTTTTACATGATAGATTAGGTTTTATGATTCATAATTGGAATTTGGGTGCATGGTTTCGAGATGTATGGACTGATACTCACATTTCAGCCCTCATTTTGATTTCTAAAACTAATTTTAGAAACTGAAATTTAATGTGGAATACTGAATTAAATTCCTGAGATTCATGAATCTCAGATTGATGTTAACCTGTGTACTGAACCTGAAATTTCCTAAGATTTAAGGGTTTGAAATCTGAGAATGATTTGGACTGTGTATTATGGGTTGATTGTTGAGTGTAATGTTAAGAAAATTAAAACTGAGATTTCTCTGTACATGTTACTGAATAAATGAGATTCCCATTATGTTAAATTAGATGTTAACATGTTGTTAAGATTTCTGAATATGTTAGCTATATGTAAGGTTCTTGATATAATTTCGATTTCATTAAATACATGTTTATATGTCAACCTGGGTTTAAATGAAAACTGAGAAATTGTTTCATTGGTTGATACTTGATTTTGATTGACATTTGGTTTCGATTTTTGTTTGGGTACACATAGGTTTAGGTTCTGGTTATATCACTACAAGAAAAAAGATGATTCTTGACGGTTTATAAGTTGACGGTCGTCAAAAGCCGTCAACAATAGTGGTTTTCTTGACGTATTTAGGCTTACGTCAAGAGATGACCCTTTTTTTGTTAAATTAACAATTTTATAGCATGTATGTTGACGGTTTTAGAAGATGCGTCAAGAAACACCAATTTTTTTATTGACGTATTGGTGATAACCGTCAACTAATGTGTGTGCAAAAAAATAGGCGCGATTTTTTCGGCTGCCATTATAGTAATTTTTTAAAAAAATTTATGTATGTTGACGGTTGATGGTCCATTATAATGGAGCAACCAGCAAACTTTCTTTCGATAACATGTCTCTTCCTCAGAGAAATCCTCCCTCCTTCCCAAAAAAAACCCCACTTTCTCCTCTTCCCCAAATAAAAACCCTCTCCCTGAAAGAAAACCCTACTCCATTCTAACCCCTCTCAGCCTCCATTCAAATCCCTCTCCATTTTAACCCCCAAATTCGAACAGAGCGTCGCACTCAAGACCCTCTCCGCTGACGCGGTTGTCCGGATCGGCCTTCCACCTGGATGCTCCAGCTACCTTGGCACCTCCGCCATCGTCGATGCATCCGTGGCTTAGGAAATCAGGTTAGGGTTTTAGTCTTGGACGAGGGCTATGGAAAGGAGCCACCTGAGGAAGATCGAAGCTGATTTCGACAACGAGGAGGACGTTCTCGACGAGGGCAACGTCGACCTAGGTCCGATTTCTCTTTTTTTTTTCTTATTCTAGTGTTGGTTTTGTTTGGAAAAAAACTGAAATCTAAATTCACACACACACCCTTTAACTTGATGAAATCTGAGAATGGTGAATGAATGCATGAGTAGTAAAACTGAGATTGTTTAAAACTAAACCTGAGATTGGGGGTGAGTTGGTTCTCTGTTTTCCTGAGATGATATCTTATTTCCAACTGTCTTGACACTAATAACCCCACACACACACATTTCAGAAATCTGTGAATCCATGCACTGCTACATATACACATGCACAATTAAGCCTGTCACACATTTTACTGATTTCTGATGTTGCACACCCAAACCTGAAATAGACTGAGACTTACTCATGTTTAGAACTGAGGTTTACATTAAATGTTATATGTATGATGTGGGCTCTAGAGTTCAGTCCTAGTATATGTTGTTTGGTGGTTCAATCAAACTTCATATCATATCCTTCATCTCATTTGTGAAGTATCAATAAACTGATTTCTAAATTGAGTTTGACACCCTCATGTATAGCTCATATCTCACTAATGTTTAGTCTAGTTGTTGATGTATTATATTTCAGTCTATACATACCAGAGTTGTTCAATTAGCCCTCACACAGACTGAACCCACATTGACACTGACCTATACACCAGCCTATACCCCCATACACATGTACCTTCCCCCTTTGTTCCATGTTTCCTATCTATATATATATATATATATATGTATATGCTATGGTTATAATATAGGATGAGTAGTATGTAAATATGCATGTACGTATATCATGTCATATGCACATGAATGTAAGAAGGTTATATACATGATGTATTAGGATAATGAGTGTTTTGGTTTTTGTAGTTGAGAGCTTGCCTTGGCTCATTTGCTTCTTGGTTCATTGTAACCATACACATGCTCTTCTCTATCTCTCTCTCAATATATATATGTATATATATTATATATGGCTAATGTGTTAATATGGTAAATAGAGTTTCCCTATAGTTATATACATATAAGTGTGTATAGACATATATATATGTGGGTATAAGATATATGGCCTAGTGTTGATTTCTCTTTTCATGTACACATCCATGTTCACACACACACATAGCTTACATGTTAGTTCCTTCCTCTTTTTATATATATATAATGTTGAACATGCATGAATAGGATGTGCCTTGATATGTGCTTGTGTTTGGCTTGTATAGCCTTGTGATTGGTGTGTGATTGCTAGATTAGGCTTGGTTAGGCCTAGTGAGACTTGTTAGACTTGTTTGGGCTAGGACTTGACCTAGGTTGACTAGTGTGGTTGACTAGAGTTGACCAAGTGTCGACTTTAGCCTAGTTTGACCTAGACAGCATGCAGATGCATTGTACATTTCATATATCATCCTCTGTATACATCTTGACTTGTGTTGCTCTAACTAGGAGTCAGGTACCTCATCTCGGACAGTACGTTTACTTCAGACATTCAGATACGAGGCGAGTACATTCTCTGATCGTTTCATACTTATCACGATTTATATTCTCGCTCTAGATTACTTTTACTTGATGCTGTTTCGTTATCATCACGGATTAGTACTATACGGATCTCTTCTTGGGATGTTACTCCCCTTAGCGGGAGCATCGGATACTTTATGACATGTGTTTCATGTACATCATGTATTCCTCGCTTCTGCGTTATTCATGTACACTTATGTTCTCTCATGTTCTTACATGTACGTTCATGTACTCTCATGTTCTTTCATGTACGCTCATGTTTCCTCATGTGTTTCCTGTGTAACCAAAACATCATGTCCGTAACGTAACGGGACTAGATCCTTGCAACTGATTGTGGGTAGGGGTGAGTATAAATGGTCATGTGATTTACCCATCATGTACACTCTGTTACTTTTCATGTTTTATCATGTACAACACAGCCTTATTGGCTGATGTCCTACATGTTCACTCATGTACATCATGTACAACCTAAGCCAATTACATGCCATCTCGTACTCTAAATCACTAGTCACTTACAGTTCTTACTTATCATGTATATATTTCCAGTTATCAATTATCTCTCATGTTTTCATGTACATCTTCTTACAGCGTTTCATGTATTTTATTCTATTGCCTGCTTTATATTTCCTGCCATGATATGAACTGCATGAGATGTACTGTGCTCGCTTCCGTCCTGACTGGACCTGTTGAAAATTTTACAGAGGATGATGAGGAACCCTGCACCCCCTTACTTGGAGCTTGCCTAGATGACACTCGCGACCTGGACCCCTGGCGAGGTTCAGGCAGCTGCTCAGGATGATACCTTGTATAGAGTAGATAGCTTAGACTATTTCCTTTTATGTTTAGCTTATGTCTTTGTTTCAGAGTTGTATATTGTAGAGATGTTGAGACTTGTATTTAGTTTCTGTTGTACCTCAGTTGAGAATTTCCTTATCTATTTTTATCGTACCATTTTCAATCTATAGATTGTGATTGAGTTATACCTCTGTGTTGGCCTCCTTATGGAGAGTATTCATATTATGTTAGTTATAGTTCATGACCTAGAACAGCGGTCTACCGTCGACACTGCGGCGTAGGCTGGGCGCTGTTACGTACTCGTACCCTCACGGTGGGTGCGGGTCGTGACATTAATATATATTATTTGATGCACTATATACATTAATGCATTATATTAAATGTATTAAATGCATTTGTCTGCAAGCATATATGTTCAACCACATATGGCCTATTGCAAGGCTGGCCGCATGGGAATAATTCCTAGCCGCATAGACAGTGGCCATTTATTAATTGTGGCCGCATGGCCTTAGCTATAATTGTAGCCGTGCGCACAATTAATATTAAATTCCTAAATGTATGCGGGTGCCCTATTAAATTTACGTATATTCCCTGACATGATGATGACCCATTGTGGTGCACTTTTGACATGACATGATGGTGGCCCGACGCGGCGCACACTTGACAGTGAGCAGGACATAACAAGATTGGGTGGCCAGGACACCGTGGATGATTATGTTCGTACAATTAAACCGATAATGTTTGCATCATGTCTAGGACAGGGATCCCTGAGTAACACGGTCAGGGGTACCTACTGTAAATGACTAAGGCTAATCACTAGACTAATTCAGTAGTCATGAAGAAATTTTCCCCAGTTACAGGCGATCCCGTTATCCCGACCACCATTGTGGGACTTGCAGCCTGCCGACGAGTAGGGCACAAGTCTAAATTCACTGATATATGGAAAAGAACGATGCACTGCTTAATGAACCCAAGTCCCCTGGATAACCTGGATTAGCTGCAGGACTTGTGGCTGGAGGAACATCTCGCTGCATGTTGCAATAACCCTAGTTAGCTAATATAGAAAGCCGTAGGCACTGATTGGCCGGAGCGATTGTATGGTGTGGTTTCAGTGCTCGATTATTGCAAGCTTGATCGCATGATTGTCACTCTTAACAATAAAGATCAGAGGCTAAGTTCAGTTCAGGCGAAGGGTTACAACCCCGGTCCTTGTTTGGTTTAAGGGTTGTAACCTGGCACCCGGAGCAGTTCTAAGTCCTCTCTTCGTTTATTGTATTATTGCACCCTACGTCATGCTCGTAATATTTTACCTTATCAACCAGATTTGGAGACGGAGTTCTATTCAAGTGAAGGGTTACAACCCCGGTCCTTGTTTGGTTTAAGGGTTGTGACCCGGCTACTTGAATGGTTCCCTCGTACTCCACTATGACTGTTGTTATTCTTTATTACCAAGCTCTTTTGTATCTACCTTAATATATATTTTTCTGATGTGCTGGTTTTAGTTCTTAAGTGAAGCCTCCTTTGTGACACTTGCTCTTTCTGGGATCTGACCCAGCTGGTTTTGTGTGGCCAGATTTCGGAGCAACCTCAGAGGATCTACCACCCTTCCAGTCCGATGGTGACCATCAGGCGTGACCAGGACAACGAGTGGTTTATTTTTGCTCTCCCACTCTATTGTAAAATTTTTATTTTGAGGCGTTTAGCCGTCGAGCACCTGTTAGCTCGTATTGCATACCTTATTATTATCTGCCTACGGGCTGTAACATGATTGACAAATCCTAGGATTGATTATGTATGACTAAACTCTTGCTAGTCCTCACATTTTGTAACGACTAGCTTCATGATCAGCTGGATATGTAATGTTTGGGACGCCTTGCTATTGTATATTTGGTGATCTTGCATCTTGTAACTTTACTTACTTGCTTGCGTTGAGATTGAGACAATCAGGCTTGTTATTGACCATAGGAGACTGATGGATTGTAGTTAAACCCTCATATATCTAGACAGCCGTGACCGTATAGTGGGGTGGATTCCATTTCATTATACGTAGCTGGCTATGTATGCCCCCGCTTTCCAATATTCTAGTTCTGGGGCGTTACATGGTTTAAGTGGTGGCCCATGCAGGTCTTGTAAATCAAGATATGTGAGGGTTACCGAATAGATGTCTCAATCAGCACTCGTCTTTGATCTCTGTCCGACTTTTCTAATCCCTGAGATTCTCGACCTGAACACATGCTTGTATCGTTGATATGTCTTGGTCCTTCCTTATTGTTCCCTATATCGTATTCTTCAGCGGCATTGTTCCTGGACCTGCCGATCAGCAAGGCGACGCACCTTCCGTGGACCAACAGCAACCAGAAGACCAGGCCCAGCACTCAGGAGTAGCCTCCCGGGCCATGCCTTCCGGAGATCCAGAACCCCCGGTGCAGTCAGCCCAGCCCGCGAGACAGGATGATGGAGCCTTAGTTGGACTTATCAGGGAGTTGCTTGCATCGCAGGACCGTCGAGGAGATGCCTTGCATCAGGCAGTGGTAGATGCTCTGGGAAGAGGTGGACATCATGGGAACAGTGCAGCGAACAGTTTCAAGCGCCTGAACCCTCCATTCTTCGATGGCAGCGAAGACGCTATCACTGCTGATGCGTGGCTTCAGGACCGGAGGTCGAAAGCGATCTCACGGCCAGATGAATCAGTCGTAAGCCCCAGCCCCGGCAGCTAGAGCTTTAACCATTGGAGCTCCGAGAAGGGCAGCTTCGGTTACGTCGGTTCAGCATTCAACCCCGACGCACCCTCAGCAGCAGAAGCAGAAGCAGTCTTCCGCCATGGGCTGCTCTTATTGTGGGAAGCCTGGACATGTTGTTTCAGAGTGTCGCAAGGCTCGAGGATTGTGTTTGCTTTATGGAGCGCCATACCACAAGGTAGGATCCTGCCCGTTTAGGACCGACTCATCACCAGCCGGTACCAGTTCATCAGTGAGGGGACCAGCCCCAGTACCAGTCCAGCAGCAGTTTTCTTTCCCGAGGCCGTTGTCGACGCAAACCCAGGCTTTTCATCAGCAAAGGCCTCAGCAGTTTGCCCAGGCGTAAGTTCAGAATAGGCAGATAGGATTTCAGCAGAGAGGGCCGGCACCCAGAGGACATGGTCAAGTGCTGGCTTTGACCATGGGAGAAGAAGGAGTGGCACCAGGTGAGGTAGTGGCAGGTACTATTCTCGTCAACACTTTTCCGGCTTCAGTATTATTTGATTCTGGTGCATCGCATTCATTCATGTCTGTACGATTTGCGACACGGATAGGACTGGAGCCTGAGTCGTTATCAGTAAGGCTCAATATACTTACTGGTAATGGTCTTGTGGGAGCAGATAGAGTGTTTTTCTCGTGTCGAATCGTGGTTAGCGGTAGAGAGTTTTCCGCTAGGCTGATAGAATTCCCGATGGCCGATTATGATGTGGTCTTAGGGATGGATTGGTTGAGGGACCAGTATGCTAGGATATACTGCCATATTGGCAGAGTTGTTTTTAGCATTCCCGGCAAGCCGAAATTTTTCTTTTCCCGTGGCGAAGTGGAACCTTCTCCCCCAGTATTGCGGATGGCCGTAGCAGCAGTGCAGTTACCCCGGATTGTCGAGGAATTTCCAGATGTTTTCCCGAAAGAGCTTCCAGGAATGCCGCCAGAGCGGAAGATCGAGTTTACTATCGACTTGATTCCCGGGACAGCACCAGTGTCAGAGAGAGTCTACAGGATGGCACCGTCAGAATTGGAGGTATTGTACAAGATGATTGAAGAACTCCGGACCAAGGGATTCATTCGTGCAAGTGGATCGCCTTGGGGAGCCCCGATGCTTCTTGTGAAAAAGAAGGATGGTACGTCCAGATTATGTGTTGACTATCGTACCTTGAACTCAGTGACAATCAAGAACAGATATCCCCTCCCCAGGATAGATGACTTATTTGATCAACTCAGAGGAGCGACAGTATTCTCGAAGATTGATTTGCGGTCAGGGTACCACCAGATCAGAGTCAGAGAGCATGACATCCCGAAGACAGCTTTTCGATCTAGATATGGGTATTGGGAGTTCCTTGTTATGCCCTTTGGAACGACCAATGCGCCGGCCGTATTCATGGACCTCATGAATTGTATCTTCATGCCTTATTTGGATCAGTTCGTGATCGTGTTCATAGACGATATCCTGGTCTACAGCAAGAGTAAAGCGGAGCATGAGCAGCATCTCAGAGTTATCCTCCAGATTCTCCGAGAGCACCAGTTGTATGCCAAGTTTAGTAAATACGAGTTCTGGCTCGATCGCATTTCATACTTGGGTCATATCATCACCAGAGGGGGAGTAGAAGTGGATCCCCAGAAGATAGTGGCTATCGAAACCTGGCCAGTGTCCCGCACAGTTGCATAAGTTCGCAGTTTTCTTGGATTTGCCGGTTATTATCGGAGATTTGTTTCGAACTTTGCTCGGATTTCAGCGCCATTGACGCAGATGACCCGCAAGGATGTGTAGTTTGCTTGGACAGCAGAATGTCAGAAATCTTTTGAGAAGCTAAAGCGAGGCTTGATGATGGCACCCGTTCTCACACTTCCAGATGGGACCGGAGGGTTTTCAGTGTACTGTGACGCTTCAGACAAGGGTTTAGGATGTGTTTTGATGCAACATGAGAAGGTAATAGCTTATGCGTCACGTCAACTTCGTGATCATGAGAAGAATTACCCAACCCATGACTTAGAGCTGGCAGCAGTAGTGTTTGCACTTAAGTTGTGGAGACACTACTTGTATGGAGATAGGGTGGAGATATTCATCGACCACAAGAGTCTGAAGTATGTTTTCACCCAAAAGGACCTTAATATGCGTCAGAGAGATGGCTAGAGCTACTTGTGGATTATGATGTCAACCTGTATTATCACCCTGGAAAGTCCAACGTTGTGGCAGATGTATTAAGCAGAAGAGCCGGAGTTTACCTTCTGACAGCGCAACCAGAGTTGTTAGCAGATCTTCAGAAGATGGGTATAGAAGTTGTCCTTCCTACCAGTGTGGCATTGATGGCCGGCATACAAGTTCAGTCCAGTATAGTTGAGAGGGTCAAGATAGCTCAGTCCTCCGATTCTAAGCTTCGGCAGCTTAGAGCAGAATGTGAAGCAGGACGACGACCAAAATTATGCATTCATGAAGACGGTACACTTCGACATGGTAAGCGTCTTTGTGTACCCATTGGAGATATCAGACAGGAAGTGATGGCGGAAGCTCACAGTTCTCAGTATTCGATTCATCCCGGTGGCACGAAGATGTACCGAGATATCCATCAGCACTTCTGGTGGAATGGCATGAAGAGGGAGATAGCTCGGTTTGTCTTTCGGTGTTTGGTTTGCCAACAAGTCAAGGCTGAACATCAGAGGCCAGCAGGACTTCTTCAGCCCTTGCCAATTCCAGAATGGAAGTGGGAGCATATAACCATGGATTTCGTGACTGGATTACCTAGATCCCCAGCAGGTAGAGATGCTATTTGGGTTATAGTTGACAGGCTCACGAAGGTGGCTCACTTTCTTCCGTTCAGAGTGGGTCAATCGACAGCTCAGCTAGCAGAGATGTATCTTCGGTGGATTGTCAGATTCCACGGAGTACCAGTCAGTATCACATCGGACCGAGATTCAAGATTCACGTCATACTTTTGGCGTAGCTTGCAAAAGAGTTTGGGAACTCGCCTCCAGTTCAGCTCAGCATATCACCCGTAGACAGATGGTCAGTCGGAACGCACGATCCAGACCCTTGAGGATATGTTGAGATCTTGTACACTCGACTTCGGTGGTTCGTAGGAAGATCACCTGCACCTGGTGGAGTTTTCGTACAACAACAGTTTCCAAGCTAGTATCCAGATGGCACCGTTCGAGGCACTGTATGGTAGAAAGTGCAGATCCCCACTAGCATGGGACGATGTGGGTGAGAGGCAGATGCTTGGTCCAGAGATGATCGCTCAGACAGTTGAGGCGGTCAGGAGAGTTAGAGATCATCTTCGCGTTGCACAAGATCGTCAGCGCCATTGGGCCGATTCTCATCGACGTCCCCTTGAATTTTCTGTCGACGACCATGTATTCCTGAGGATCTCGCCTAACCGTGGCGTCATTCGTTTCGGCGTACGGGGAAAGCTTAGTCCTAGGTATACAGGGCCGTTCGATATTCTGGAGCGAGTAGGTGATGTGTCCTATCGTCTCGCTCTTCCGCCGTCGCTACGTGAGGTGCATGACGTATTCCATGTATCCCAACTACGATGGTATATCCCGGAACCGAGTCATATCCTGGATCATTCGAAATTGGTTGTTGGTACCAACTTTCGTATGAGGAGAGGCCCGTATCCATATTGGACCAAAGAGAAGAAGATACTCAAGAACAAGACTATCAAGTTAGTCCGTGTCGCTTGGGGTCATCACTCTTTGGGAGAGTCAACGTGGGAGCGTGAGGATGATATCCGATCGCGATATCCCGACCTGTTTGACTCGTGAGGTATTATGTCCTTCTTATGCCTCATGTCTTCGATTCCTTGCTTGCATGAATGATTGTTTGACTGTTTAACTAGTATAGCTTGCCTGTGAGTAGTATAGCTTGTCCTTGCATCTCTAGCCACTTGATTAAATTTCGAGGACGAAATTCTTTTAAGGTGGGTAGAGTTGTAATGACCATTGTTCGTATCACGTATCTCGGTATACGTGTACGTATTTAGACCCGTATTGCATGTTTCCTTGGTTGGTTCGGCCCAACTGTGACTTGGTTCGTCTTGGTTTGTATGGTTCGGTTTTATGTGAACCACTCCCACCTACCACCACCCTCTTCATTAAATATCCCACTAACATTTCTCTCTCTTCATTACTTCTTCTTCTCCACCGTTACTTCTTCAACCACCAGAGAGAGATAGAGAGAGGGGGAGAGCTTAGGCAAGTGCACCTTGCTTCATGGAGGAAGTCCATTTTTATTGTTCTATTGTCTTCCTCATGTGTTTCTAAACCACTTTAGTACTTGGCATTTTTTATTTCCATGGTTAAATTTTTGTAGATCTAGCTTTGTGGTATTTTCGGTTTCCAGAATTTTGGATCTATCAAACTTGCATATTTGCTAGTTGAAGATCCCATGTTGCAGGGAATTTCGTTTGGTCCAAATTTGACCTATGAAAATTTTGCTGAGCCGCATGGACATTTTTAGCACTTAGCCGCATGGCCTATAAATGCATTAGCCGACACTTATTTTGCATGCATCATTAAATGCAACACTAACAGTCAGCCGCATAGGCATCACTATTAGTAATGCATTTGTTAACGTATTTCCCATAGCTAGCCGCATAGGCATTTTTTCTAATGCATTGTTAATGTATTTCCCATAGTAGCCGCATAAGCCCATAGTAGCCGCATAAGCACTTCCTAATGCATTTGTTAATGCATCAGGACAAGCATTTTAATAAATTCTCACAAGTGCATTCCCACAGCAAGCATTAGTAATAAATGCTTCCAAGCATTAGCATTTAATGCTTTCCAAAGCATTAGCATTTAATGCTTGGAATATCAAGCATTAGCATTAGTAATAAATGCTTCCAAGCATTTGTCTTTTGCTTGGAATATCAAGCATTAGCTTTTAATGCTTTCCAAGCATTCACGTGCTTGACAATTTATGCCTTACTACAAAATGCTCTAACCTGTACAATTTTTGGCTTGGGATACCAAGCATAGCCGCATATGCATGGCATTAAAGCCTTTGCATGCAGAATAAGCATCTGCATGCATATTATAATAATAATGCATGGCCATTAGTCAGCTAGCCGCATGGGCACACTTGGGTGCTTAGCCGCATAAGGCCATTCCAAGGCTGGCCGCATGCTAAAATGTGACCCGCATATGGGAAGAAGTCAGCCGCATACATGTGCATGCAATATACATTAAATATGTATTATTATATTAATATATTGTGTATTAATGTAATGCATATTAATCTAATGAATATTAATATTTACTACATATTATTTGATGCACTATATACATTAATGTATTATATTAAATGTATTAAATGCATTTGTCTGCAAGCATGCATGTTCAGCCGCATATGGCCTATTGCAAGGCTGGCCGCATGGGAATAATTCCTAGCTGCATGGACAGTGGCCATTTATTAATTGTGGCCGCATGGCCTTAGCTATAATTGTAGCCGTGCACACAATTAATATTAAATTCCTAAATGTATGCGGGTGCCCTATTGAATTTACGTATATTCCCTGACACGATGGTGACCCGTTGTGGTGCACTTTTGACATGACATGATGGTGGCCCGACGCGGCGCACACTTGACAGTGAGCAGGACATAACAAGATTGGGTGGCCAGGACACCGTGGATGATTATGTTTGTACAATTAAACCGATAATGTTTGCATCATGTCTAGGACAGGGATCCCTGAGTACCACGGTCAGGGGTACCTACTGTAAATGACTAAGGCTAATCACTAGACTAATTCAGTAGTCATGAAGAGATTTTCCCTAGTTACAGGCGATCCCGTTATCCCGGCCACCATTGTGGGACTTGCAGCCTGCCGACGAGTAGGGCACAAGTCTAAATTCACTGATATATGGAAAAGAACGATGCACTGCTTAATGAACCCAAGTCGCCTGGATAAGCTGGATTAGCTGCAGGGCTTGTGGCTGGAGGAACATCTCGCTGCATGTTGT
>JANAVB010038619.1:2154413-2228361 GCA_029216955.1 Iris pallida
ATAGCTTCATTTGCAATTGAAGCCAATTCGATCCGGACTACAAATGCAGCATTTGCGTCCATGTTACAACTACATGTTCTGTAAATATGGAGAAAATTCACCAAACCAACCATGGGAACTCTTCCATCGGCTTCAAGAAGCCATCAAACATAACAGTCCCTAACAATAAATAGATGAGACTAGGCAAAGAGAGAAACTAGGAAACATACACATTCAAAACGGTATATTCTCTCATCATGAAGGAGGGCCCGAGCATTTTCATGATAAACTGTTGGTGTTTTATTCTATATGTTGTGTGTTCACAACATTCTATTGTTAAAAGATAGTCCCACATCGGAAAATCACACCAATATGTATCTCTATATATTCCTTATGAAGGAATAGAGAGATGCACATGGGTTGAGGCCCAATGGAGGGTGCCATGTGGGGGGATTTTACATAGAGGTGAGAATAAGAAACCAACTTTTGGCCAAATGAAAATAGATTTAAATCTATTGGAGCTAAGCCCCGAAGGGGCTTAGCGACTCGGACTCGGACTCGGGCTCGGGCTCGGGCTAATGGGCTTTTGAGGCTTAATGTGGCTTTTTGATGGCACTTGGCACGACAGCTCGTCGCAAGGCGCATTGTGCGCTTTAGTTGCGCTCGTGCGCGAGCCTCTGCGTGGCGAGCGGGGCGTACGGGACGTACTGAGCGTGCGGGTCGAGTGGGCCGTTCAAATTATGTAACGTCTGCGGGTCTTGTGGGCTCAGATCCGGAAATGGCTCAGATCCAGAAAATCCAGATCTGGCATTAAACCAGGGCGTGCGTTCAGAATTTGAAAAGCCCATCTCGTGCCTATAATATCAGAAGCATCTCCTCTCTCCAAGGTTACAGAAAATACTCAGAAAATTTTCAGAGAGAGAGAGAAGTGCTGCTGCTATTCCGAGGAGTCGACATTTTTGGCCAGCGTTCTAAAGTTCTCTTCGAACTTGCTGGTTCCTGGAGGCTTGTCCGTAAGGCGGATATAGCTTTGAGCGCCGGTGATCTTTCACCCCAGCAGGCTTTCTTCTTCCTCTGTTGCCTTCGAGAATACTGTGGCTTCTCTTTAGAAGTTATACGGTTCAGTTGCCTTCGAGAAAAATTATGAAATCTTTTTAGATTCTCGTAATACAACATCACCTTCTTTAGGGTGTTGTTGCTGGAAACATTGTCTTTACAATTGTTTCTGAAATCGTGTTTTTTTCCATCGATTGTTCGCCAAGGGACTAACAATCTCAAAACTATATCGAAAAGATGGATAACTCACGTGCATCGCTCGTCAATACCGACTTTAACAAGTTGGAGAAATTCGACGGCGAACATTTCCAAATCTGGAAACGAAAAGTAACCTTAAACATTCAACTCGTGGAAGTTGACCACGTGCTGTATGAGGAAGAACCGATCGTTCCAACAACCGGAACCGCAGAAGTTATTGCCGCTGCTAAGTCCAAGCAGGCAAAATGGATTAGAGAAAACAGTATCTGTAAACTGTTGATTCTCAATAGCATGGAAGACTCTCTGGCAGAGTCCTATTCCAAGAAGAATTCTGCCAAAGAGATTTGGGACTCCTTGGGAAAATTGTACGAAGATGACGAGAATCGGTCCAAGATCTTCTTGGTTGAAAGATACCACAAGTGGACCTTCGAAGATGAGAAGGCTATGCTGCCCCAAGTAAAGGAGTTTCTGAAGCTGCGCCAAAAATTGGATGACGAGAAGATGCCTCTTGTCGACAAGTTTGTCGTTGGAGGAATCGTCTCTAAACTTCCTGCGGGTTGGAGCAACTTCTATGCAAGGATGCACCGCAAGAAGCTGGACATATGTATGGAAGATCTCCTGCAAGAGATCCATGTTGAGGACGAGATGCGCTCTCAACAGAAGATGGATTCTCTGTCCAAACAACTGGCAAAAGCAAATCTGGTCCAAACCAGAGAGTACAAGGGGAAGCAGGCGGCTTCTCCTCATAAGAAGAAGGACTTCACTAATCTGAAAGTGAAGAGTCCTTCATTCAAGAATCAGAAGTCCAAGTCCCATGTGACTTGTTACAAATGTGGCAAGAAGGGCCACTACAAAAGTGACTGCAAAGAACCAGAAAAAGGTGAGCCTAGTAAGGTTTCTTTGGTTACTAATCTGGTTGCGATGATAGAACAGGTTGCAAAAATGGGGGTTGACTCGGACTGGTGGATAGACACTGGTGCGACATGTCATGTCTGCTCAGACAAGGAATGGTTCGACTCATATGAGCCAACTTCCGAGAAAGTCATAATGGCAAACCAGGCACAAGCTGAAGTACTGGGGATCGGGACGGTGGAGCTGAAACTCACATCGGGGAACACTCTGACGCTTCAAGGAGTGAAGCATGTTCCTGCAATTGCCAAGAACCAGATCTCTGGGAGCCTGCTTTGTAACGCAGGCTTGAGGATGGACATCAATGCTGGCCAGATGGTGATGTCCAAGAAGCGTACATTCTTCGGAAAAGCTTTCCAGATTGAAGGAATGTACAAAATTCAGCTTGTTGTAACCCAGCAAAATGATATTAATGCTATTTCTACTTTGAACTATTCTTTTGAGTTGTGGCATAATAGGCTAGGACATGTTCATTGTAAAAGAATTAACAAAATGTCTAGCCTATGACTTATCTCCAAGTGTGGGGGTAAGGTAGAAAAATGTGAAGTGTGTGCTCAGACGAAAATCACAAGGAAACCCTTTCACAGGGTCCATCGAAGCACAGATCTTCTGGAGTTGGTTCACTCAGATATCTGTGATTTCAAGCAATTCTCTACAAAAGCCGGGATGAAGTATTTTATTACTTTCATCGACGACTTCTCAAAGTATGCTTTTGACTACCTGCTCAAGTCTAAAGACGAAGCATTCGAGAAGTTCAAGGAGTTCAGGGCCGAGGCTGAACGACAAACTGGACAACAACTCAAAAGGCTAAGGAGTGATCGAGGCGGGGAGTATCGGTCTCATGATTTCTCATCATTCTGTAAAGAACATGGAATCATAAATGAGACGACGGCTCCGTACTCTCCTCAATCCAACGGAGTAGCAGAAAGGAAGAACAGAACGTTGACAGAGATGATGAACTCTATGCTGTTGACTGCGGGTCTTCCAAAGAGCTTCTGGGGAGAAGCTGCATTAACGGCTACTTTCATTCTCAATAGAGTACCGTATGCAACTTCAGACATAACCCCTCATGAACTCTGGTTCAAAGTCAGACCTAACTTGAATGTCATTCGAGTGTGGGGGTGTCTGGCTTATGTGAAGCTCCCAGATCTGAAGATTCAGAAGCTGGGGACTAGGACTACTAAGGCTATCTTCTTGGGTTATGCCGAGAAGAGTGATCGAGGCGGGGAGTATCGGTCTCATGATTTCTCATCATTCTGTAAAGAACATGGAATCATAAATGAGACGACGGCTCCGTACTCTCCTCAATCCAACGGAGTAGCAGAAAGGAAGAACAGAACGTTGACAGAGATGATGAACTCTATGCTGTTGACTGCGGGTCTTCCAAAGAGCTTCTGGGGAGAAGCTGCATTAACGGCTACTTTCATTCTCAATAGAGTACCGTATGCAACTTCGGACATAACCCCTCATGAACTCTGGTTCAAAGTCAGACCTAACTTGAATGTCATTCGAGTGTGGGGGTGTCTGGCTTATGTGAAGCTCCCAGATCTGAAGATTCAGAAGCTGGGGACTAGGACTACTAAGGCTATCTTCTTGGGTTATGCCGAGAAGAGTGATGCTCGGAGATTCCTTGATATAGAATCAAATCATATCATTGAATCTCGCGATGCTGAATATTTTGAAGACAAGTTTGCAAGGCACAAAAATATTGTTCTCGCGGATCTTCCGGAGAATGATGGGAGTGCAAAGCAGACAGAAGTCCTTAACGAACCAGTAGTCCAAGAAGAACCTATTGTCGAAGAGACACCAGTTGAACCAGAACTCGCTGAGCCGTCAACTAAGCGAGTAAGGAGGCCGAAAGACTTCGGAGATGACTTCGTCACCTATCATGTGGAAGCAGATCCGCTTACCTATGATGAAGCGATGAAGACCAGAGATGTTGTATTCTGGAAGGAGACGATAGACAATGAGATTGACTCAATCACCTCCAATAATACATGGGTGTTAGTTGACCTGCCAGAAGGAGCAAGACCCATCGGATGCAAATGGATCTTCAAGAAGAAGATGAAAGCAGATGGAACCATCGACAAATTCAAGGCCAGGCTAGTGGCCAAAGGGTTTGCTCAGAAACAGGGGATCGACTATTTTGATACTTATGCTCCAGTAGCTCGGATGACAACCATCAGATTGTTAATTGCTCTAGCAGCAATACACAAACTAGTGATACATCAGATGGATGTGAAAACGGCATTCCTTAATGGCGAACTAACCGAAGAGATCTACATGCAACAACCAGAAGGATTTGTCGTCAGAGGTCTGGAAGACAAAGTCTGCAAGTTGATGAAGTCTCTATATGGTTTGAAGCAAGCTCCCAAAATGTGGCATGAGAAGTTTGACAAAGTGAAACAGACAAGTGTGTCTATACTAAGTTTGCTGACGGAAGAGGAGTTATCGTTTGTCTATACGTTGACGACATGCTAATCCTAGGTACGGATTTAAGCTGTGTCACAGAGACAAAGAAATTTCTCTCGACCAAGTTCAGTATGAAGGACTTGGGGGATGCCGATGTTATCTTGGGGCTCAAGATCATCCGGACAGGCACGGGAATAGCACTGTCACAATCTCATTACATTGAGAAAATGCTCACTCGATACGGGTATCAAGATCTTCCTATAATTGATACACCGTACCGGAGTGATCAGAAGCTGGAGCCAAATTCGAGAGAGCGTCAAGCAGTTGGAGTACGCCAGCGTCATCGGAAGCTTGATGTACGCTACTACTGCCACAAGGCCCGACATAGCTTTTGCGGTGGGAATGCTGAGTCGGTTCACTAGCAACCCAGGCGTTGAACACTGGAACGCTGTGAAGCGTGTTATGAGATATCTAAAAAAGACTCAGACATTTGCACTATACTACAGCGGAGATCCGTCAGTAGTGGAAGGCTTCAGTGATGCTAGCTGGTGTTCAGAGGTGGAGAGCGAGTATTCTACAGGTGGATTCATATTCGCTTTGGGCGGAGCTGCTATATCGTGGAAATCGAAGAAGCAGACAATGTTATCTCGCTCCTCCATGGAATCTGAATTCTTTGCATTGGATGCTGCTGCAGATGAAGCAGAGTGGCTTCGGGAGCTCATGTATGATCTTCCAGTGGTTGGAGCTCAGATACCGACAATCCCGATATACTGTGACAACCAGACGGCAGCAGCAGTAGCATCAAATGAACTCTTTAACGGGAAGAAGAGGACTGTGCAGTTAAAGCACAGAGCAGTGAACGATCTCATCAAACGAGGCGTCATTGCAGTGATCGATGTTCGGAGTCAGGAGAACCTGGCGGATCCGTTCACGAAAGGCCTCAAACGACAGCTGGTCGAGGACACAGCAAGGAAGATGGGTTTGAAGGCATTCTAATATTGTGTCATTATAATCCTATCAATAAACTTTATGTTATTGGTTCAAAGAGAAATCTACCAGATATCTAATTTTTTGATTCAAGGGAGGACTATTGACTGAAAAAATATTAGTTAACAGTGGGTACTTGTTCTGCGGAACATGGAAGGGTTTCGGACCCAGAACCACTGTTGTCTACTATGAATTTTCTACGGAAAATTGATCCTGTGGGAAGGATGGCATAATGCCTTAATGAGTTCTCAAACTGAGTGAAGGTCTGTTATGCTTTACAGGAAGCATGGTAGCACAGCACTACAAGGAGTGTGACTCCATGCTATGTGTGGCGGTGACTCCACCATGAGGTTCTCGAAGGAGGTAAATCCTCGGCTATGTTAGCCAAGTCACAGCAGCGTAGCACCGCAAATAGGCAGTTGGCCTAATGCTGTATATTGAATTAAAGAGGGATGTAGTCAGCACTACAAAGAGGAGGTGTTCCTCATGTTACGGGTGGCACGACACCACAATGAGGTAAACCCGGCTAGGGATAAAGCCTCGGCCTTGCAAGCCATGTCGTAGCGGCGTAACACCGCACAGAAGCGTAAGGCTTCATGCTGGGTAGTTTGGCACTACAAAGGGGCTAGACCTCATGCTACGGGTAGTATGACACTACGACGATGAGGTTCCCGGTGATTCGGGGTAAGGTCCTCGGCTTAAGGCCATGTCATAGCGGCGTAGCACCGCAAAGGAAGCGTTGGACGCTTCATGTCATGTCTCTTTAATAAAGAACTCACCTATAGTGTATGGACAAAGAGATATCAGGCCGTCTCTTGAGGGTAAATTTGTAGACGCCCAAAATATATACATTGAAATCCAGGCTGGCACAAGGCCTTTAATGTGCAGCCAGAAGCACAGATAACTACATTATGTGAGTGGAAAAAATTACAGCTGTGGTACAGAATTCAAGGCGTAGTCCATTCTTGTATCATACTGTTGTTCAACCCATGCGGGAAGATTCAAGTCGTCAGCGACATCTATCCTAATGCATAATGGACAGTTATTATGTGGAACGCTTAACTCATATATATAGAGATATGTGGGGGATTGTTGGTGTTTTATTCTATATGTTGTGTGTTCACAACATTCTATTGTTAAAAGATAGTCCCACATCGGAAAATCACACCAATATGTATCTCTATATATTACTTATGAAGGAATAGAGAGATGCACATGGGTTGAGGCCCAATGGAGGGTGCCATGTGGGAGGATTTTACATAGAGGTGAGAATAAGAAACAAACTTTTGGCCAAATGAAAATAGATTTAAATCTATTGGAGCTAAGCCCCGAAGGGGCTTAGCGACTCGGACTCGGACTCGGACTCGGGCTCGGGCTTGGGCTTGGGCTAATGGGCTTTTGAGGCTTAATGTGGCTTTTTGATGGCACTTTGCACTTAGCACGACAGCTCGTCGCAAGGCGCATTGTGCGCTTTAGTTGCGCTCGTGCGCGAGCCTCTGCGTGGCCCTGCGTGGCGAGCGGGGCGTACGGGGCGTATTGAGCGTACGGGACGTACGGGACGTACGGGTCGTACGGGTCGTACGGGTCGAGCGGGTCGAGTGGGCCGTTCAAATTATGTAACGTCTGCGGGTCTTGTGGGCTCAGATCCGAAAATGGCTCAGATCCAGAAAATCCGGATCTGGCATTAAACCAGGGCGTGCGTTCAGAATTTGAAAAGCCCATCTCGTGCCTATAATATCAGAAGCATCTCCTCTCTCCAAGGTTACAGAAAATACTCAGAAAATTTCCACAGAGAGAGAGAAGTGCTGCTGCTATTCCGAGGAGTCGACATTTTTGGCCAGCGTTCTAAAGTTCTCTTCGAACTTGCTGGTTCCTGGAGGCTTGTCCGTAAGGCGGATATAGCTTTGAGCGTCGGTGATCTTTCATCCCAGCAGGCTTTCTTCTTCCTCTGTTACCTTCGAGAATACTGTGGCTTCTCTTTAGAAGTTATACGGTTCAGTTGCCTTCGAGAAAAATTACGAAATCTTTTTAGATTCTCGTAATACAACATCACCTTCTTTAGGGTGTTGTTGCTGGAAACATTGTCTTTACAATTGTTTCTGAAATCGTGTTTTTTTCCATCGATTGTTCGCCAAGGGACTAACATAAACTATATCAAAAAACCTTACAGGCCACCTTGATTTCTCATATTTATAGAGTTGAAGAAGCTTAGCGTCCATCTCATCTGTTGCGATTGCTTGAAGCTGCAAGAGATGCAAATTCGTCAACAGAGTAACTTTTGAAGCAGAAAATCATAAAAAAGAACACACCTGCTTCACAATTTTATATATCAGTTTGTCCAAAGTAAAAAAGAATATATGATTGAGTTCCAACGATAGCACGACAATCATCTTCAAACTTTGTATTGTCAGCAGAACCGTCAAGTAGATTGTATAGTGCACTCATAAATCTGCAGGAATTCAGATAAATGAAACCATTCTTACACATGCTCACATGTTCTCAAGACAACAACAACAAAAAAACAACAACATAGACATGAACATAAATTACTTGGCATATAGATCAGGAGGGCTTGAATCCTTTGAAGATCTCCATTTCCTTTCCGAAGTTGTTGAATTCGCCTTTGCTGAAAGTATCCTCTCATACAAAGTCTGCAAGGAAATAATATCATAAGCTATGAACAATTATATCACATATGCATCTAAAAAGCATCTGCCTATACAAAAATCTGTACTCACCTGATGAAGCCGATAAAGCACATAGAACGAATCATTCCCATAGAATATGCGTGAGCCATTGTCTTCCTTGTCATGTAACCCCGAAGGTACAAGCTTTGCAAGCGGTTTCACCGTGTGTAAGAAACGCTCTGAGAATGGTAATGACGTAATTTCTCCCTCCGCATCATGTGCATCAGCCATTCCCTCACCCTCACTTGCAGCCTTGGCGTCCTGATCTGCATCCTCATCTTCCTCCTCACGATCTTCACGAGAACCCTCTTCACCATCAGCTGACTCACTACCTGAAACTTCTTCACCAGCCTCAGATGCATTTTCACTGTCCTCTGTAGACCTTTGAGCGCTTTCTTCACCCTCGTCGTCAGCATCTACTTCATTCTCTCCTCCCACCTCACCACAAACTTCTTCGGCTGGTCTGACTTGATATTTTCTGCCAGCAGAACCATCCTTCACTTCAGGCACAGCATCAATCGCAGCAACTTCAAAGGACACAAAGTTATCCTCTTCAAAATCGCCATTTGGTGATAACTCGCCCTCTTCCCTCTCAATTTTAAAATTACTATGAGTATCAGAACTCTCAGGGTATCGGTGACCTTTGTTACTTTCAGCAATGCAGCCACCATTTGCAAATACTGGCCTCACACGATCTCCTCTCTGAATAACACACTAAACGATGTCAGTATGAAATATGGAATACTACAAGAAAGAAACTAAGTTTCCTCATGAAGTCTTCCTGTGTGCAACTTGAATTCATAATACTACAAGAATAACTCAGCTTTAGCAACAAAAAATAGTAGCTTCAAAGTTCAAACATGAGTAAATTCCAAAAGGTAGTAAATGAGAAGACACAACATGTAATCTGCATGCGATAAAATTCTGAAACAAAAAATGATTGTTGCTGAGAACCACCCTAAGTTATGGTGATTCTATAGAGTGCAGACAAAATCACAACATCATCTTCTATTTGAGGCCAGGAAAATAAGTTAATTATTAACATTTTCTCGTAGCATAGTACTTGATCAAGGACAGAAATTCAACAAACTAACAATCATCCATGAAAAAGCAACAAAGTCTCTCAGGCATTCCATTGAACAGTTCCGTGCAACCCAAAGTTATTGTATCTCTGATAACCACTATTACAGTATAACTGCAATAAATTACTTGGCATATAGATCAGGAGGGCTTGAATCCTTTGAAGATCTCCATTTCCTTTCCGAAGTTGTTGAATTCGCCTTTGCTGAAAGTATCCTCTCATACAAAGTCTGCAAGGAAATAATATCATAAGCTATGAACAATTATATCACATATGCATCTAAAAAGCATCTGCCTATACAAAAATCTGTACTCACCTGATGAAGCCGATAAAGCACATAGAACGAATCATTCCCATAGAATATGCGTGAGCCATTGTCTTCCTTGTCATGTAACCCCGAAGGTACAAGCTTTGCAAGCGGTTTCACCGTGTGTAAGAAACGCTCTGAGAATGGTAATGACGTAATTTCTCCCTCCGCATCATGTGCATCAGCCATTCCCTCACCCTCACTTGCAGCCTTGGCGTCCTGATCTGCATCCTCATCTTCCTCCTCACGATCTTCACGAGAACCCTCTTCACCATCAGCTGACTCACTACCTGAAACTTCTTCACCAGCCTCAGATGCATTTTCACTGTCCTCTGTAGACCTTTGAGCGCTTTCTTCACCCTCGTCGTCAGCATCTACTTCATTCTCTCCTCCCACCTCACCACAAACTTCTTCGGCTGGTCTGACTTGATATTTTCTGCCAGCAGAACCATCCTTCACTTCAGGCACAGCATCAATCGCAGCAACTTCAAAGGACACAAAGTTATCCTCTTCAAAATCGCCATTTGGTGATAACTCGCCCTCTTCCCTCTCAATTTTAAAATTACTATGAGTATCAGAACTCTCAGGGTATCGGTGACCTTTGTTACTTTCAGCAATGCAGCCACCATTTGCAAATACTGGCCTCACACGATCTCCTCTCTGAATAACACACTAAACGATGTCAGTATGAAATATGGAATACTACAAGAAAGAAACTAAGTTTCCTCATGAAGTCTTCCTGTGTGCAACTTGAATTCATAATACTACAAGAATAACTCAGCTTTAGCAACAAAAAATAGTAGCTTCAAAGTTCAAACATGAGTAAATTCCAAAAGGTAGTAAATGAGAAGACACAACATGTAATCTGCATGCGATAAAATTCTGAAACAAAAAATGATTGTTGCTGAGAACCACCCTAAGTTATGGTGATTCTATAGAGTGCAGACAAAATCACAACATCATCTTCTATTTGAGGCCAGGAAAATAAGTTAATTATTAACATTTTCTCGTAGCATAGTACTTGATCAAGGACAGAAATTCAACAAACTAACAATCATCCATGAAAAAGCAACAAAGTCTCTCAGGCATTCCATTGAACAGTTCCGTGCAACCCAAAGTTATTGTATCTCTGATAACCACTATTACAGTATAACTGCAATGACAAGGAGAAACAAACAATAACGATGATTTGGGGCTTGATATCTGCATCAACTAGGATCTCAACCCTACTTGAAGGGGCTTTACATATTTAAAAACATGATGCTATCAAAGGCTCACCGACTCGAGACAACTCAGTGTAAGTAAATTATTTAACAAGAGGAAACACACTAGCCAAGATGTACATGAACCCAAACCCAGAGGACGGTCATGAAAATTGTGACTTTATGTCCTGAAAAAGATAGTGAACACAGCTAATTGCTCACAGATTACAATCTACACAATTTAATGGTTAAAGATGGTTGCTATTACAAACGAAATTAAATTTATATGCACACAAGGAGGTCCTAAGAATTTCATGATTGCCACTCTCTGCTAATAGATTGTATTCCACAAGAACTCTGACGGCTGCAAATAGTTGATAACAAGCCACTCCAATGGGGGCCTTGGGCTACAAACCAGAAGCATTTGTTATGACATAAAATGCCTATCTGTGCTATCCATAACTTGGGCAAGACTCGGTAAGAAAGTTTATTAAATATTTTCTCCCATAGAGCACAAGACCATATGTGATGCTTAACTATTACTTTGCTGACAACAAACAACTTATATTCATTCTACTGAAGGCTTAAACGAGTATAGTACTTAAAAGAATATTAGAAGTACTTATGCCATAATAATGATACAAGAGGTGCTTAATAAGATCTAGTGATACTAGTTCCAAGTAAATAATCAAACAGTCCAACTAAATGTTTCTGCTGTGAAAATTTGTGCAAATTTATTTTTGCTAAACTAATAAAAAAAGTATTTTTTTAAAAATGATGGACAAAAGGAGTGAACTAAACCATGGTCATCTGGAATGTAAAAAGCTCCAGAATGCGGAACAAAAATGGGAACATGATACACCGACGGTCCCACTACATGGTACATAGGGGTAGGGTTCTTCACAACACTTATTAAGGGCATAATATGTTTATCCAGAACGTGGAACAGTTTTAAGGAACGAAGAATGTAAATTAAAGTATAAAGAATATATAACATTCAAAATTAATCAAGTATCATAATATAGCATCATTAAAAATTTATAACTAAAACATATTCATTACAGGGCCTCATAGGGGCCCAGGTTAAATTTTTTTAAAATAGGGCCCCCATACATAATGTAAAAAATAATATTAAAAACTAAAAGAAAAGAAAATTAAAAAAAAGGTTACCATCAAGATTTGAACTTAGGACCTTTAGTATACAAGTCTAACATACTAACCACTACACGACAATAATTGTGTGTCAAGAAGGGCCCATGGTACATACTAGTTCTAATTTGGATATAAAATTATTAACAATTTTTGTTTTAAATTATTTTTTTGGGCCCTCATGATCCGTAGGCCCTGGGCGGTCGCCCTGGGCCAGGGCCGGCCCTGATTCATTACTCCAAACATGTTAGCAATATTGCATTTTCAAAAAAAAATTGTTTTAAATTATTTTTTTGGCCCCTCATGATCCGTGGGCCCTGGGCGGTCGCCCTGGGCCAGGGCCGGCCCTGATTCATTACTCCAAACATGTTAGCAATATTGCATTTTCAAAAAAAAAGTAGCAAGTCTTGGACACCAAACTTTTTAATGAAAACTAACTAAAAAGATACATATTCTCCTTCCCTTTATCCTTGCTAAATAGCTTGTTGAAACTCGAAAGACAAATCACATGCATTTTCATGTCCTGTTATGCCGAAGTTCCATTAGTGAGCATTAAACTTATGTTTTGCCCTACTTTTTCCCAAGAAACTATTTGTGCTTAGTACTAAAAAGGTAATACATAAATAGTGTTCCTCTGTGCCTAGTTAAATTAAAGTACGATAGTTTTGTGGACCTAAAGATTTAATGTCTTAGAGATTTATCATATAACACCCACAATTAGCATTCAGTCTTCTGGCCTGAATTTCGTAGGCATTTAAGTATTACATTAACCTCGACATTTCAACAAATTAGGCCCTGCATTTATAGGTAAATGACCGCAAGACATGCCTTCATAATGGCCAAGTACATATAAAACCTCAAGCAATACATCTCAATATCTACTTATCAAGTTTTATGATTGAACACCTATCAAAGTAAATGATTTTCTGCTTATCAAGTATATACTGCAGATCACATCTATGACAGTCAACTACCAACATCATGAAACCAAAACATTTTTTACAACATTCAACTGAGGGCAGATTTCTTTCTGAAGGTCTGGGCTCGAACCAAGGACCTCCCCAATAACCCTCACCAGCCCCAACTGTTGGACCACGCCATGGTGACAACTGAGGGCAATTCACTTGGTAAAAAGGTTTACAGACAAATTTCATCACATGATATAGATTAACAATCAAAGAAACTAATTATTGACCTTACAACCACAGTATTCGGAGGAAATATGGAAATAGAAAAAAGGAGAGTGAAACATGAAAATTGATAATATAAAAACTATTCACTCATACAAATAGCTAATAGCCTAATAGAAAAACATGTATAAATTAAAAAACAACCAGAATGACTAGACTGAAAACTCGTACCTCAGAAGCGAAGACTTCTTTACTTTGGCGAGGCTCGATCACTAAGTCGGTTCCAGAATGACCAAATGTAGGTGGTGTAAAACTCGCCCCTTGAACAGTTAAGAAAAAGGATTTCATCACTTCTTTGCATTCAACAATATAAGGTAAAGAAAACAAATTTATCCTCTATTTCAGTACTAACCAGAAGTAATTTCCATGTTGGTTCTAATGTGACTTTGCTCAGCTCGCCCAGCAAGAGAGGAAGTATCCATCAAACGTTCAGCAGCAGCAGTCTGAATAGTTATTCCAGACATCTCATCCGCCATATGAGCATTATTTTGAACTCTTCCATGAAGTGGAGTGCGACAGAGGTTATCACCCCGTCGGGCAGCTCGCTCCACGTCATGAAAACCATTTTCAGTAGCTGTTGTATCTCCGTTTGCTCTAACCTTGTATGAACCTGCTTGTTCGAGTCCATCATAGCCAATGTTTGGTTTCGCAGTTGCAACACCATCATCAGCACCAAGGATTCCATTGCTTTCACCAACAGTAGCAGCACCACTCTTAACAGCATGACTTTTAGTCTTTACCGCATCTTCAGTATACTCGGCACCTAGAGGCCTTGGGGGGACACCCAAAATTGGCTCCAAAAGGTTGTCCAAATCCACAAGACTTTGTCCACCTGGTCAGAGGATGTGCAGACCTCTCCACATGAGTACTTAATGATTTGATACAGGTCTTCGTGAATGTCTGGATCTATATACTCGTATTCCACATTAGGAATGATAGGCTGCCGATTCAAAGCAGCAAGAGCAAGAAGGACATCATCCTCCTTCGGCTTTTTCTCACTAATTTCTTTAATTTCTGCCAATAAAGCTATGAAGAAGAACAAGATAAAGAAACAAATCATCTGATGTTGCCAGATAATACTAGATTATGAATTATTGACAACATTTCATTCCCTCAAACAAATTCTAGGGAACAAAATAATTAATATTAAAGATTAAAACCAACAAGTATACTTTTTTATGTTTCATCTTAAAGTAATAACATAATAGTAATATATAACACGAAACAATCACTGAAATGGAAAGCATAGAATCTAATATTGGATTGTAACGCCCATATACAACTAAAAAAACAGAAGTAGGACATACCTTTCGTGCTCAAGTTCTTTGCATCCTGTTGCTTAAAATAGAAACTACGATGATCAAGAGATTTTTGATAATTCTTGGCATAAATGTCAGCCCAGACCTTATTAAAATCTGAACGACACCTTAACCATTCTTCCTGCTTCTGCTTGAGACGAGTTAATATGACGGGCAATGCAAGACTAGCATTTTTACGGAGAATATCCATTGCATCCAATCCATGATCGCCATATAATCTCTCAATGCATCTTAGATTTAGGGCTTAAAGAAAGACAATTCAGATAATGAGTGACCATAAAATGAACATTAAAAGGATAATTAAGTGTAACTAAACATGATGCTCATCATGAGGACTTACAAGAAAAGTGTTCCTCAATGCGAATAGGACTTTCCGGCTTGTTAGTGTTCTGCATTTTTTCTATCAACTCCTCCACTTTCTCTGTGGTTGCATTCACTGACTCGAGTAGCATGTCTAACTCGAATCTGAAATTTCATAATACAACCAGAAGTTACAATCACAGATTATAAAGCCAAGGAGTCCCAATGTCAACAAACATTTTATCAAGAATCTTAATATCTTTCGGCCAACAAAACAAAGAAGGCAAAACATACTATCTCAAAAAGCGAGGTGAAAAGACGACATGAAATACACTAAAATGAGAAATAAATTGAGTGTGAGACAAGTTTTCCATATTTAAGATCCTATTAGACCATGAACATTAATGGCTAAAGCATACCTATCATCTTCACATCTAAAGAGGCTTTCTTCATACTGATTTTTACGCATGTGCTTAAAAGAATAGTCCTCACTCCCAGAAGTCACTGATACCCAAACATCATTCAATACAAATGCACCAAGTTTAGTCCTCTGGCTTGCAGGAGGCATTGGGTACTGAGATGAACGAGTAAAAGTATGAAGGGTTAAGGATGATATATAGAATTTGGTCCAGAATGATATTCACTGATTCTTACATGTTTTGGCAGGAGCCGGTAACTAGGGGTGCAACGGGGACAACTTGAGAGATCAAGCTCTGAAATTGGTTTGCATAAATTATGTTTTTCTTTCGTGAATAAAGGAACCTTGTGACTTGATGCATCTTTAGAAACAAAAGCAGCTCCTTTGTCCAGTCTTTCCCTTTCTTTACTATCCCTCTCTCTTTCTCGGTTTTTCTCCCTTTCATCCTTATCCCGTTCTCTTCCCCTGTCTCCATCCTCTACCTTAACTGATCTAGTGATTTGTCCTTCAGTCCACGATGATTCTGTGAGTATACAACAATATGTATTTACATTTAAGATAACAGAATATGAAATCCTTTCACTGTTATATATAATTTAAGACAATGAACAAGCATTTCTCAAGAACACAATTAATTTAACCAAATGAACAGTATATGATAAACAAGATTTTCCACGTACTCTTATTAATGACATCTGTGAGGAATCCACCTGCAGAAAAATCTATATTAGAGACCCCAAAAGATTGGGAAAAAAAGGACTAGAGTTCTCACGCCTGGGACAATATATGAACTTACCTATTTTTTCACACTTAGCCAGAAAATCACCGAAACCAACCATAAGATCTGGATACTTTCCAAGTATATCGCTTACCTAAAAGAATAAATGTTAGCTTCAGCTTATCAATAGCAATAACCACTAAAAATGATAAAATATAAGAAAGGTAAGGCGTTATGATCTGAAATCATTGAGCAGATTACTGAAACGACCAACCTAATTAAGATACTGTGAGATTTGCAGCAAATCAACATAGTTACTTGACTTAATAGGTGAAATATGAATTCTGTACTTCATACGGCAAGTTTGTATTTGCCATCAAGAATCCAGTATAGCATGATCTAGTCAAGGTTGAAACATCAGGGTCATTGTCATACTCGAGCCTGCTTGCTAAGTCCATCATGTTGCACATTTTTGCACCTTCTGGTATCATATCTCATCTCACCTACAGCACTTTCCCAATGTACTTCTATTGTCCAACAAGTTAGCTCCATTGGCACATTTTTGCACCATATAATTCCTAGACCCTTCTTATCTATTTGAACTAATATCCTAGCTTCTACAGTACACGATGAGCTTCGAAGAGCAGAGTTAAATTTCCATTCCATAATCCATCCCACCCTAACCCCACCAGAAGCAGTGTACTATCTTATCGTATATTAGTGTACTATCTTATCGTATATTTTATAGAGGAATATTAGGTCTTAACATATTATAAAAATACAAACGGAACATCGCAGAGTATTCAAGAGTCTCATAGTGGATTGGAAAACCAAACCTTACAGACAGAAAAAAAAAAACTGGTGAGAGATGTCCTTATTTCTTTAGACAGAAGAGAAATTAGAAGCTCTAAAAGCCTCTCTTGAAATGTATATATATCACAGAATGAACCTCCCCATGTACAACTTATTTTCTCTGTAGAAACAGAGAGCCACATACCATACCTCAATCACTCACTTCAGTAACAAAAAAGAAAAAGTAAGAGTAACTCTCATATCCACAACTTATGGCATCCATCTTCAACAGCTCCTTACCAGCATGTAGCGCGCACCTGATATTGGAGCTCATGTGACGATGAGTAAATTTGAGTTACTCGATCATTAACCAGTAGAAAAACATGGTTTCCCGTCTGTTACCAGTTACTCGATCATGATGTGGCTGGTAACAACAGGCTATAGCTAGCTATACATATTTGTTCCTTTCACTAGGGTATAAAAACAAACAAAATACATCCTATAAGTCATTATCAGAATATTAGGGCAAGTGAGAGAAGTGGCAATGAGGGAGAATAAGGTAGGAACGGTAGAAGCGGTAATAGAAGTGGGTGGGTGGGTTTTTTTTTTTTTTTTTTTTTTTTGGTGGGGGGGGGGGGGGGGGGGGTAGAAAGACCTATGGAGATAGTAACAAGAGCAGTAAGGACGTTCAGCAACTAAAAGTGTTTCTACACCCTAATACCCTCTCTTATACCAAAGAATGTTTACGCATATACTGTTTAAGTGTTCAAATTGATTTTAGAACGAAACCTCATTCTCACTCCTAGACTTAATGACTCATAAAGACGATCATAGTTCCCCATAGCAAATAGTATAATCGTACATCTCATTTACTATTTTAGTATTTTCTGCTCCATGACACGCCTTACTTGATTAACTTAAACTGCATAAAAAAATATGCAACTCCCCACCAACTGGCCATCTAAGGTCATTAGGTCTGATGACGAGCTCATCTCTTGCTCATAGCCAAGTTACTCTGAGTAGAAATTTTGTTTCCTCTTAGACATCTACCCTTGCTTGTGGAAGAAACTGAATCATTCCGAATTGAAGTTCATCTAGTCCCCCCCACCCCAAGGAAAAAAAATCTTGCCAACCAAGAGCTCCGAGATTCCATTGACAACAAAATAGATAATGCTCAAAGACAATTACAATTTCGACTTGCAACTAACGAAGGATAGTTAGCTCCTCTAGACTCTTATACTAGCGTAGCAAAAGACTAATGAATAGAACATATTTCATAAAAATGTATCTATGTACTGTCCATTTATGAGTTCGAGGAGAGGAAATTAAAGCAGTTTCATAGCTTTATATTTCTACATTTATGATGCCAGTGACTATGAAGCCACATCTTCACAATGCTTGTGCCAGTCAAACCATAAGAGAGTTGGCTTATTCTTTTAGAAAAGTATTGAGTGCAAGAAAATTTCTAGCTCCTTTTGTACACATAATTTATCTATTTTATAATGTTTCATAAGAAAAAAAAACGAGAATATGCATCCACCACAGCAGAGATTTCATCTTAACACCACCTGATGTACATGAAAAAAGCCATACCCCCTCCCAATTTGATCTTGTTACACTCCTAGTATAAGGCTTACTTTTATTGTTATTGATGTTGTCTTCATTGTGTTTTGTGTAACTTGCAACTGAAGTTCGAGTTTTCTGATATATTATGCTTTTGCATCTTAACTCCTCCCAAAGCACCAATACAAGTACTGATCAAGATCTCTTGACTTGCTTTACATTGAACATTGCTTCTTGTTAAGTTTGATTGTGGAAAGATAAACAAAATATCCAAACTAGTTACCAGAATGGAAAGCAATTATGCATACCAAAATAGGAAGCAACTTAAAGGTCCTTTGGGAGAAAAGAACAACAAACATGAGGGCCGGAAAAGATCCATTTAATAAAATTTAACTGAAAGACGATCTTTGCTGAAGTAATTGTATTAAATATTGGCATTGTAAATATCATGTTACTGTTCAGTCTACCTATAGTATGATGCATTTGGGAGGAAGGGAGTTGGATCAACTCAAAGGCAAAATTAAGATTACGGAAGGGGGAATGGAAACCATTTGTGGAGACGAACTTGTTCCTTGCTTGATGCTCAAGTCCATTGCAACTTCACTTTAGTCAAGACTGTTCAGTCTCCTCTCACTTCTTTCCCAGACCAGTTCTGTAATATGATGTCCCTCAAGTGAATATGATTCCTTGTGCACAATGATGTTCATGACTAGGGAAACACAAAGGCTTTGCATGGTTTCATATCAGTTCTCCATATACCATTATCTACGACTCTAAATTCATGAAAGGCCTTCTCATGCTAAAGCCTCAATAGCACAAATTATATCATGTTAATAATGCTAAAAGGCTGAAAGGCATAAGATTAAGTTTTTGTGATGTTCCAGCCTTCATACTTATTTATTTGCACTCATCAACTTCTGTTCACTATTGAAGAAAAGTTAACACAGAGATTTTCCGCAAACAATAGTCGCACAAGGCCGGCGTAGATTATGACAAATTTATAACATAACCTCCTATATCTACTTCACGAGGACCATGCAATTTTGAAACCAAGCACTTCAGCTCCACACACATCAACTATGATTCTTGTCCTTCCAACCGACCACTTCACTAATATAGGATTGTGAAATCATATAATATTGCTTATGCTGCACATGACTCCCATTCTTTTGTGTACTGTGTCAATGGGATCGCCACACATCATTTTCAAGTGCATTAGATAATTTATAGTATCATTGGCAACAAGGCAAGAACTCTTTATCTATAAGCTTAATTAGAGAAATTATTCCCGCTCAAATACAGTTCTCTTACTGTAGGGCACAATTCTTCATGAGGTGACCAAGAGCGGTGGTACTTAGAAGTAGTTTGAAGTGATCATTGTATATAGGTTTTCACATGTGATAAAACCATTCATTACCAAGAGAAGAGTATAATTGAATAAAGAAAATTATCAAGAAATATAACAGTACTTGCAAAACTTGCATAAGGGTTTCCTGAAAAGTGTCAAGTTAAACTTATGCAGTACAGAAATTCCCAATTTAAGATATTGCAAGAAAATAAAAAGGCATATTCCATGCAAAGAGTAAACCAAATAAATGGAATTGACATATCAACCACGAGTTAAAGATACACAATCATGCAGAACCACCAAAGACGTACCAGATTCTTTAATTCTGTTCTGTTAATTATTTCCTTGCTGTATATATGTAGGCATTTCAAGAACTCCTGATAAGTTTCAGATGACAACCTCTCCTTGACTTCCTCGCAAAAACTAAACTCTTCCACATATGCTCCTGTCATACATGAATATAGTAACTTTACTATTGGAGTCCAGTCTGGATTTGGTAATAGCATATTTATGGAGTCCAAATCTGATTAAATATTTGATTTAATTTGATTTAGATGTCCATAATTGATGCTGGACTATTTTAGATATAATATGGTTCTTATTTGAGGGTTTCCTATTTAAGAGATCCTATTATAATCTAAAATAGGATGTTGATGGGCTATTTTAGGTGTAGTAGGATTCTTATTTGAGGGCTTCCTATTTAAGAAATCCTATTATGACCTAAAATAGGTTCTTCTCATCCTATATATATGGGGTGAGGGTGGAGGCACAAAGTACAGCACAAAAGGTGGAGATTCGAGGTGCTCGTCCACAGGAAATCTAAGAGAAAGATTCGCACTTTGCTCTTAGGACTTCGTCATCCAAGACAGAAGGAAGAAGAGATCTAATCGGGGGGTCATCAACTTCGGTTAGGGAGATTGCTACGGGTTGGTGAGCGATTTCAATTGTAATCTCTTTCTTTTCTTCTTGAGTGTGGTGAGGGGGTTGAACCTATTAGGGCAAAGGGTTCAACATTAGTTTTTGTCAATCTTGTAATTTCATCTGAGTTATAGAGATTGGAATTTGTCCAGGTGACGTAGTCACCGCCATATACTTGTCTTTATCTGTGCTTGGTGTCCGTTAGACGGGGGTTGGTTATTTCAGGTGGGTTGGCCTAAGTTTCCACTGCGGCAACGTCTCAGACACGGTATTGGAGCGCAAGAGGGCGTATCCGATTTCCAACATCTGGTATCAGAGCTTTGGAGGTTCTGGCAACCATGTCTACGGAGTAGATGAACACTCGTATGATCACCCTCACAGGAGGAAACTGGGCGATTTGGAAGCCAAGGATGGAGGATCTACTCTGGTGAGGACTTGCATGGTCCGTTGCAGGGCGACAACGCAAAGCCAACGGACAAAGCTGCTGAAGACTGGAAACGACTGGATCGGAAGGCCGTTGGATTCATCCGTCAATGGTTGGATGATTCGGTGTTTCACCACGTGTCCATGGAGAGTTCGACAAAAGCATTATGGGAGAAGCTGCATTTGTTGTACGAAAGGAAGACGGCTGGCAACAAGGCGTTTCTTATTCGCCAACTCGTCAACTCGAAGTATACAAAGGGTGCCCCAGTGGCACAACATCTGAACGAGGTTCAGGGTATCATCAATCAGCTATCTGCGATGAAGATGGTGATTGATGATGAGCTTCAGGCCCTACTGCTCTTGAGTTCTCTACCGGAAAGCTGGGAGACGGTGGTGGTATCGGTGAACAACTCCGCGCCTGATGGAGTTGCCACGATGGAGGCAGTCAAAAGTAGCTTGTTGAATGAGGAGATCCGGCGCAAGCAAGTGGAATCGTCGCAGGAGTCCGCTATGATGACTTCCTACGGGAAGGGAAGACCTAAGTCACAGACGAGGACATGGGGGAGTTCTCGGAATCTTGCGATTGTGGACCGCAAGGAGGGCTGCTATCATTGTGGCGAAAGGGGTCATATCAAGAGGAACTGCATGAAGTTTAAAGCTGAGAAGGCAAAAGGCAAGGACGATCAGGAGGATCTTACAGCAATGGGAGATATCATCATCGCAGCAACCGACGCAGAGGAACCTTGTGGCATGTGTCATGACGGCGACTGGATCATGGACACGGGGGCGTCGTATCACGCCACTCCACATAGGAGGATCTTCACGTTATACCGCGGCGGCAAGTTTGGACGTGTGAAGATGGGCGACAAGAGGACGGCTGCAGTTGTAGGTATCGGTAATGTGCACTTGACAACGGAGCTCGGGGAGAAGCTCGTTCTCAAGGGTGTGCGACATGTACCGAGTTTGCGCTACAACTTGGTTTCGGTAGGGAGGATGGCAGATGATGGTTGTCGCAGTCTGTTTGGGAACAAAGACTGGATGCTTGCGAAGGGTTCCCAACAGCTGGCTCGGGAAGATTTGTGTTGTGGCATGTACAGGCTCAAGCCGCTGAGCTGTACATGTAGGCCACAGACACCGGATGGAGGCTCGAGGGATGTTCGACATGAGGTGGATCGTCGAGAACTTGCCGAGGAGGGACTTCTAGGTGCTTTGAGGGATACGGAGGATTCGGTTCGTCGAGACAAAGTGACGGATGGTGGTGAGTCAAAGATTGAGGGTCAGTCTGTCGGTCCCATGACAGCTGGTCGGTCTCCAGGTGGGGGTTGCTCTACGGATCCGGTTTTGGCGACGGGTGGTTTGTCAAAGCTTCACAGAGCGACATCGGTTTCAACAGTTCGAAGCCAGGAAAGAGATCAAGGTTTGCAGCAAACTCAATCTGAAGCGGGAGCATCATCATTCACACAGTTCAGAGGGAGCTGTGGGTCATCGACGGCAAGCACAGTACGTGATGTTCTGCTCGAGGACGCATGTGTATGGGGGAGCTTCAAGTTCAGATATGAAGGTGGGCAGGTTCAGGAGTTCGAATCTCAGGAGGACCGCACCGTCTGCTTGGTTGGGCCAGCCAAGGATGAAGAAGCTCGTCGGAACGTTAACACTTTCCGGTGGAAGACAGAAGTGGGGGACAGGCAGCCGAGACTTGCGGTGAGGCTGATCGTTAGGGACTTCGGTCTTGATCGTGTTATTGATATCGGCAGGATCCCAGTGGTACAAGAGGTGCTACGCATGGCAGCTAGCGTCGACGTGACGGTCGAGGAGCTGGAGACGAAGGAAGATGCAAAGCAGCTCGGGGGATCGAAGATCAGTGGCATGGGGGAGCAGGAACTCTGTCGCATGACGACATGCATGGAGTCCAGTTGAGGAGTACACCCTCTCATCAGACTGGAGGGGGAGATTGTTGGAGTCCAGTCTGGATTTGGTAATAGCATATTTATGGAGTCCAAATCTGATTAAATATTTGATTTAATTTGATTTAGATGTCCATAATTGATGCTGGACTATTTTAGATATAATATGGTTCTTATTGAGGGTTTCCTATTTAAGAGATCCTATTATAATCTAAAATAGGATGTTGATGGACTATTTTAGGTGTAGTAGGATTCTTATTTGAGGGCTTCCTATTTAAAAAATCCTATTATGACCTAAAATAGGTTCTTCTCATCCTATATATATGGGGTGGGAGTTGAGGCACAAAGTACAGCACAAAAGGTGGAGATTCGAGGTGCTCATCCACAGGAAATCTAAGAGAAAGTTCCGCACTTTGCTCTTAGGACTTCGTCATCCAAGACAGAAGGAAGAAGAGATCTAATCGAGGGGTCGTCAACTTCGGTTAGGGAGATTGCTACGGGTTGGTGAGCGATTTCAATTGTAATCTCTTTCTTTTCTTCTTGAGTGTGGTGAGGGGGTTGAACCTATTAGGGCAAAGGGTTCAACATTAGTTTTTGTCAATCTTGTAATTTCATCTGAGTTATAGAGATTGGAATTTGTCCAGGTGACGTAGTCACCGCCATATACTTGTCTTTATCTGTGCTTGGTGTCCGTTAGACAGGGGTTGGTTATTTCAGGTGGGTTGGCCTAAGTTTCCGCTGTGGCAACGTCTCAGACACGGTATTGGAGCGCAAGAGGGCGTATCCGATTCCCAACATTTACGAGGGGCCATCAACTAAAAGATGCTAATATAGTGAAATTACGCACATAACAGAGTATTTCAAAAGGAAGTGTCTCAAATAACAGTCTTCACATGGCAGAAACTTCGATGGAAGTTGAAAATTCAACTGATGACCACGGGAGCAACTCAAACATTCTTGGACCATCTTGTAGTGAAGATCCAACTATCCAATCAGAACACAATCTTCTATAATTCAAAGAATGGCAGATCAGGGCTCACAAAGTAAGGATAGAAACTTATGTATATAAGCATACGTAACCAAAGACCTCCATCTTCAAATTGTGAATTCAACTGGTCATTTAATAAACTACTTCAGAAGGAAGATGTAAGCATTCTTGAGCATATACAATGACCAGTCACAGAACTAACATGTCAGATAATCACCCCAAATACTTGACCATCTAGATTACCAGGGGTTGGTTTTTAAGAAGCATAAACAGCATAAGCATAGTCCGAAGAGCTAAAGCAACCCTTCAGGATTATAGGAAAATTTCAAAAAAGAATCGACTGAGTACAAATAATCAGTCTCTCAAATAATTCATTATTAATAAACAACGAAACCAGAAAATTATGTGTCCTGTGATCAGTGGCGTAGCTAGGATTTGGGTGCAACGGCGTCAACATCGACTAAAAAAAAATTTAATTCAAAAAAATTACAAAAATGTAGATTAAAATAATTGCATAAATTAGTCACAAATCCTATTTTCTATATTTAACATTGGTCGTCTATATTAGTTTTCCTATTGTAGCTGCTCATTTTTTCTTTTCTTTTCTTTTCAAAATACGATTGGCATTAAAGTGTACATTAATTCTAATCCAATATAATCAGAACCATAAACTTCACTGTCATTCCAGTCATGTCATACAAGAACTTTTGATCAATTTTGACCATTTGATTGAGGAGATTCAGTGTATCTTAAAATTCATACTTGGATCTACAATTTTAGTCATGAACCTTGCCATCCTAGGGTCTTATAAATATTATTTTTTTTCCCTCAAGGAAAAACAAGATAAAAAATAATTTACTTTTGACTTGAAAATTTTTTAATCGAAGAACGTTATACTAGAAAATGATTTCATTCCATCTAAAGAGCAAACTAAATCTTGTCATCTAAAATCAATCAAGGATCAAATTTATGACATGAATCAGCTACCTCGAGCTACAAGAACATCAAATTGTTACTCATTCGTAATATAAGTAGCTGGGAGTAAAACAATTAATATATATATATATATATATATATATATATATATATATATATATATATATATATATATATATTGAGTGGGGTTACATGACCCCACTGGGCCTATGCTGGCTCCGCCAGTGCCTGTGATCATACACCGAATTTGTAATAAACCTTTAAATCAGCAATGGTAAGCCAAAGTTATATTTGTGATGCGATAAAAAAGAACAAAGAATTCTACATCTCAATAGTGCATAATCAAAGAGAAAAGAAGATGAACAAAAAGATGAATAGAAAGCCAGTTCATTATATGATAGTTATATCATTATTATATCAGAAACGCAAGCATCCTAATCAAACATGAACAGGTATGTGTATTAGAAAAACTCACTCTTTATGGCATTTTTGTCATCAAAAGATGAAGCAGAATTGCTATACATCCCAAAGTTCTCAGCACCTTCCCCACTTTGGTGCATCTGCTCGGGAACAGAATCATCTGCCCTTCGAGAATGTTTAATACGCTTGTGTTGTCCATTATCCAAATCCCTGTTACCATGCTCCAAGTCCTTCTCATCCCGCTCACGATCTCTCCTATCCCTTTCTTCCGTCCTATCCTTTTCCTTCTCGGTGTGCTGGCGATGCCCGTCATGGTCTGGATCAGGACGATCGACACTAAGGCCGCGTTCAGAATGTGTATTGTAAGCTCTTTCCTTCTGTAAGACCACATGCAAAGAGGGGAGAGTGACACTCCATATATTGGTCAAGTATAAGATTACAAATTACATTGTATCAACACATTGTGGAAGAAAAGCTAAACTATTACGACGTGAAATGTGTAATTTTTTATTTTATTTTAACTAATAAGTGTTGAGAACTAATAAGGAACTTTTAGTCCCACATCGGAAAATGTAGTATGAAGAGGAGCTAGACTCTCTATAAGTAGTGGATTAGCCAATCAATAAAAATTATCACACTATTATTCTCAACATGGTATCAGAGCCATAACCGATCCACCTCTCTCTCCACAAAAAAAAAAAAAAAAAAAAAAATTAACCCCCCCTCCAGCCGACTCCAGCCCTCCCCCCCTTTCCCGATGCCAGCAGCCCCCCCTTCCAACGCCAACAGCCCTCCCCCCTTCCCGACGCCAGCAACCCCCCTGCTGCCGACCCCCCTTTCTTCCTTCTCCCCGGATCTGCGGTGCAGACACCCGGAACCCCCGCCCCACACCCCGGATCTGCGGTGTAGACACCCGGAACCCCTGCCCCACACCCCGAATCTGCGGTGCAGACACCCGGACCCCCCCTACGTCCCGGATCTGCTGTGCAGACACCCGGAACACCCACGATGGCTAAAAACCCTACCATTTTCCATCAGCCGCCACCAACCCTCCAAACCCTAGTTTAAAAAAAATAACCATTTAACCCCCCTCCAGCCGACTCCAGCCCTCCCACCCTTTCCCGATGCCAGCAACCCCCCTTCCAACGCCAGCAGCCCCCCTCTTCCCGACGCCAGCAACCCCCCTGCTGCCGACCCCCCTTTCTTCCTTCTCCCCGAATCTGCGGTGCAGACACCCGGAACCCCCGCCCCATACCCCGGATCTGCGATGCAGACACCCGGAACCCCTGCCCCACACCCCGAATCTGCGGTGCAGACACCCGGACCCCCCCTACGTCCCAGATCTGCTGTGCAGACACCCAGAACACCCACGATGGCTAAAAACTCTACCATTTTCCATCAGCCGCCACCAACCCTCCAAACCCTAGTTTAAAAAAAAACAAAAAAAGGGGGCGGATTTTCGAAGACGGATGGAAGTCAAATGCTTTATTTGCACCCTCCGGAATTAACAAATGATTTATTTGTTTTCCTTTCCTGATCTTCAAATCAGGATCTACATGCGCGCGCCGGCATTGGCCAAGTTAACAGCGCATTCGTAAAGTCTCTGTTGAAGACTTTACACAAAGACGACGACGACGAAGCCGACGAAGACAACGACGACTAGGACTCACAGTTGAAGACGCCATGGATTCGATCAGTGGTAAACTGATGGCAGAAGAGATGAAGGCCTTGGTTGATGATATCTTATCAAAGAGATTAACCGAGGCGACCCCACGTGTGATCCATACTGATATGGATCCGTCACCCTACAAAATGGGAAAGCTGGAAAAGCTGGAGACGAAGTTGGAAGGAACGTCCAACTACTTGAAATGGTCGCGGCAGACGATACGGACGCTGAAGGGACGAGGCTTAGTTGGCTATGTCAATGGCCAAACCAAAGCGCCAAATGATCCCTCCTCAAAGGAATTTGCTATTTGGGAAATTGTCAACAATATTGTGGCTGGGTGGTTGACAGCCTCCTTGACCGACCAGGTGTCGGTCAATGTAGAGACGATGGAGGCTGCTGCTGATATATGGCGGCCTTTGAAGGATATGTACTCAGGCTCGGGCAACCCTATGCGGGTCTTCCAACTGCAGGATGAACTTGATAGGGTGGCCCAGGACGACCGTACCATCTCTGAGTACGCAGCCCTATTGAAGAAGTACTAGTCTGATCTGGATCACTATGATCCTATTGGGACGGAAGATGCACAAGTCGAACCAGCATTTGCGAAGCATTTCCAAAATTTCTTGGATTATATTTCGCGATAGCGGATGATGAAGTTCTTGAAGGGACTCAACCCTGTGTTTGAGTATAGAAGGAATGTACTCCTAGCACAGTCCATGCTTCCAACCTTAGAAAAAGCCATAGCTGCCATGGCACAAGAAGAAGCTCAATTGAAGTTGATGCCCAACAAGGGCTATTTCCAGGAGGAGCAAGCCGTTGTTGAAAAGTCTGCCCTTGCCGCCTTCAATCAGCCTCCCTCTGTGGCCGGTGTTTGCCACAACTGTGGTGACTCAGGACATTACATCAGATTTTGTCCAAAACTCCTGCGAAGTCAGTCGAGTGATCGCGGACGGGACCGCGGAGGACGTCGTGGTGGTAGAGGCGGTTATGCTGGTAGAAGGGAAAATTATTTTGGAGGACACAAAACAAATCTGGCGAAGGAAGGGGAGAAAATCACCTGGCTGAGATAACCTGTCTTGAGAAGGAGTTCCTCGCGAGGTTATGCGACACAAAGCTGGGTTCGGACGACAGTCATGTTACTCCTGGGGCGTCATCTACCTCGGGAAAACACATCACTTGCTTTGACCAAACCAGCACAGGTATTCCTGCACGTGCTCTTGCAGCAGCTATCCATCAACCAGGTTGGATTATGGACTCTGGGGCATCTCGCCATGTCACGGGGTCCCGCGGTGAGTTCCAGGACTATACTCACCTACCGACGCCGGAGAGCATTCAGACTGCTGATGGTACCTCCAGACCTGCCATGGGTAAAGGCACTGTCGCATGCACCCCTTCCCTCACTCTCACCAATGTCTTACATGCTCCGTCTTTTCCTGTCAATCTTCTATCTATTAGTACCATTATTCTTGATCTTAACTGTATTGTTTCCTTTGACATTCCTACGATGACTTTTCAGGAGAAGGGGACAGGACGACAACTAGGGACTGGCACATGGCATAAGGGGCTGTGGTACTTGGACAGGACTGGACTGGACAAAGCATTGGCATCCCTGGTAGCAGACGTACAACCGGAAGCTTCACGGCGCAGTGTAGAAGACGAATTGCTACTCCACCACCAGCGTGTCGGTCATTCTTCTTTTAAAGTTATTAGTCGAATGTATCCGTCCTTATACCAAAGGGCTAATAAAGAGAAGTTATTTTGTAATGCATGTGAGTTGGTAAACATACCAGAAGCACGTATGTGACTTCAGGAAATAAAAGTTCAGCTGCATTTGATATGATACATTCGGACGTATGGGGCCCCTGTCCTACAACCGGTATTAACGGTTTTCGATGGTTCGTCACTTTTATTGATTGTTATACTCGTGTGACATGGGTCTACCTTATGAAGAATAAAAGTAACGTCTTTGAGGCGTTTCGAGATTTTCATCACCGGGTAGAAACACAATATGGCACTAAAATTAAGTGTTTACGGTCTGACAATGGGACGGAGTATACAATAAGAAGGTTGCTGAGTATTTATCCACTCATGGAATACTACACTAAACTTCATGTGCCTATACACCGGCACAAAATGGTGTGGCCGAACGGAAGAACAGACACCTGCTGGAGGTCGCACGGACGATGATGCTGGCTATAAATGTCCCGAAACACTTATGGGGGCAGGCGGTATTAACAGCCTCTTATCTCATCAACAGAATGCCATATAAGGTATTGGACTGGAAGACACCGTTGGAGATGCTTACTGGTGCAACCACGTACACTGTTCCACCGAAAGTATTTGGGTGTGTATGTTTTGTCCAAGATAATAGGCCAGGAGTTGGCAAACTGGATCCTAGAGCGGTTAAATGTGTCTTTGTCGGGTACACGGCGACTCAGAAGGGATATGCATGTTGGAGTCCAGTTGAGAGGAAGATGTTTGTAAGCATGGACGTTACATTCAGAGAACTGGAACCATATTATGGTTCGGATGAAGGTTCAGCGTTTGGTGACACACCTAACACAGAGGGTGTTAGATGTGAGGGGGAGATAATACGCCCATCTGTGGTAGTCGAATCGGTCCCATGCCCGGTCGTGGAAAACTGAACGAAAGGGGGAAAAAGCAGTTACTCCGATACAGAAAATGAAGAAGATACATATGTTACGCAAAAAGATACATATGTTACACAAGAGGAGCAGCAGCCAAGGGATAAGGAGCTCCAAGTCTACAGAAGGAGACAGCAGAAGACAAGTACCGTGCCTGTGCCGTGCCCTGTACCTACTGTACCAAGTCCGTCGTCTACTCCTGCTCCAATCTTGAAGATGTTGCCCCCGCACTGAATCACTTTGATTCTGATGCGGATCTCTCTGACTCGGATGGTATGATCTCTCCACCACCTATTACTCCCTTAAGGAGATCTTCTCGCATCAATGCGGGTAAGGCTCCTAGTCGTTTTGATGATTATGAACATGACATTGCCAACTTCTTGTCTTATTCTAACATTTTTTCGAATTATCGAGCCTTCATTGCATCATTAGACTCTACTTCGTTGCCCAAGTATTGGCAGAAAGCAAAGAAAGATCCAAGGTGGAAAGCTACAATGATGGAAGAACTTGGGGCACTGGAGAAAAATAAGACGTGGATGCTGGTTCCATTACCCAAAGGGAAGAAAACTGTGGGATGCAAATGGGTGTACACAGTGAAGGAGACGCCAGAAGAAAAAGTGGAACGATACAAGGCGAGGTTGGTTTCAAAAGGATGCACACAATCATATGGCATCGACTATGATGAGACGTTTGCCCCAGTAGCGAAAATGAGCACCGTATGAACTCTGGTCTCCATTGCAGCAAACTATGGGTGGAAGCTATACCCGTTAGATGTAAAGAATGCCTTTCTCCATGGGGACCTACAAGAAGAAGTGTACATGGAGCTCCCGCCAGGGTGCTACGCTACAGAATCAGACGGAGGAACGTCGCATGGAAAAGTGTGTAAACTAAAGAAGTCGCTATATGGACTCAAGCAATCTCCTCGAGCCTGGTTTGACAGATTCAGAAAGGCTGTTACAGGCATGGGATACCATCAAACAAATACAGATCATACGGTCTTTCTTCAGCATACAAGAGGCCACATCACTATACTTGCTGTATATATGGATGATATAGTAATCACAGGTAATAATGAAGTCAAGATCGCTAAGCTGAAGTCAAAACCCGCGAAGGAGTTTGAGGTGAAGGATTTAGAAGCGATGAGGTACTTTCTAGGTATCGAGGTGTGTGAAGGCGAACAAGAAATTGTTCTCTCACAGAAAAAATACGTACTAGATCTGCTGAAGCAGACAGGGATGCTGGGATACAAAGCAGCAGTCACTCCAATTGACCAGAAGTGCAAGTTGGGAGCAGAAGCAGGAGAACCAGTTGATCGTGAAAGATATCAAAGACTTGTAGGAAGATTGATTTATCTGGGGCACACTCGTCCTGATATCTCATTTGCGGTGAGTGTAGTAAGTCGTTACATGCATGATCCAAGAACGGGTCATATGGAAGCAGTATTTCAGATCTTGAGATATCTAAAAGGGACGTCGGAAAAAGGGCTATGGTTCAAGAAGAATGGACGTATAGAAGTTGAAGGATACTGCGATGCAGACTGGGCGAGCTGCATAGACGATAGAAGGTCTACCACGGGGTACTGTGTTTTTGTAGGAGGAAACTTGGTCTCATGGAGAAGCAAGAAACAGTCAGTGGTAGCACGGTCGACAGCTGAAGCAGAATACAGAGCAATGGCTTTGGAAGTGTCGGAGTTGCTGTGGGTGAAAGCGTTGCTGACAGAGTTGAAGCTGGACAAGGGAGCACCGTTACGTCTTCTGAGCAATAGTCAAGCTGCAATAAGTATAGCTAACAATCCAGTTCAGTACGACAGAACGAAGCACATCGAGATCGATCGATTCTTCATCAAGGAGAAGCTGGAACAAGGGATACTAAAGATTAATGATCATGTTCGCTCAGAAGAACAAGTGACAGACTGTCTGACTAAGGGTCTTAATTCATTGAGTCTGTCGAAGCTATGAAACAAGATGGGGATGATTAATATCTATCGTCCATCTTGAGGGGGAGCGTTGAGAACTAATAAGGGACTTTTAGTCCCACATCGGAAAATGTAGTATGAAGAGGAGCTAGACTCTCTATAAGTAGTAGAGTAGCCAATCAATAAAAATTATCACACTATTATTCTCTACAATAAGTGATTTAATTCTCTCGACAAGCAAGCAATAAAAAGCAGAATAACAAGTTAACACATTTATGTAGGCTAATGGTAACCACAGAAGTCGCATCCATATCAATTAACTTTCTGACTTAAACGACTAAAATCAAGATAAACTCCTGGTGAAATATTCCTGGAGTACCTTTTCCATATGAGAGTGCCTCATAACCGGCATTGTGGGTGTCATCACCGAGCTCCTCTCCTGACGCATAAAGCCTCTACCAGATAATACATGTTGACCAACAGCACCAGTGGTATCGGGTAAAAAGTGTGTAAACTCCTCGAGCAAATCAACATGATGTTGAAAAAGGATTGCAACCTGTAAAAGTTCAGCAAACAGTGAGTTTATAAGCATAGACCTTACATGCGCTAACCACAGACATTCAAATAACTCAAATACCTCTTGATACACTTCTTGGATGGACTTACTCTCCCTCCTATACATATTCAGTATATCTAAGAAAGACTTGTAAACATGTTCATCTCATGGTATTCTCTGCTTCTGAAAAAAAACGGCTAAGAGTGCATTCTCGGATGCTAAAAAAATAACTTCTATAATCTCATAATAAAACAACATACCTACAACTATATCAATCGACATTTTAAAAAAAACAAAGAAATCAATCACATAAACACAACTTTCTCCCACTAATTTCCACATAAAATCACCCAAAAATGCGTCAAAATTGAATTTTGCAGCATGCTCATTTCTTAGAATCTCAAAAAAGTGAGAGCATAACAACATACCAACAAGTCTAATAATTGCCATCAAAATAACAAGTTTTCTCCTCCATCACTATTTCCCCTAAAAAAACAACAATAATTAGCCCCAAAAAAATATAGTAATAACCAAAAGGAAAACTTTTTTCCACCATCAACCAGCAAAATTTAACCAGATACACAACTTGTCCCACTAATTGCCACAACAAATCACCGAAACACGCATAAAAATTGAATTTTGAAGCATGCCCAGTTCATAGAATCTCAATAAAGTGATAAATCAGTCACATAATCCCATAACATAACAACATACTAACAAGCCTAATAGTACCATAAAAAACTCTCCAAAATCACTATGTCCCCCAAATAACAACAATAATTAGACACAAAAAATAACAAAAATCACATTTGCAACCAAAAAAAATCATTTTCTTTCACCTTCAACCAGCACCCACTAATTTCCCACACAACAAAATACGCTTAAAAATGGAATTTTGACGCATGCCCACTTCCTAGAATGTTTAATATGCTTGTGTTGTCCATTATCCAAATCCCTGTTATCATGCTCCAAGTCCTTCTCATCCCGCTCACGATCTCTCCTATCCCTTTCTTCCTTCTTATCCTTTTCCTTCTCACCGTGCTGGTGATGCCCGTCATGGTCTGGATCAGGACGATCGACACTAAGGTCACGTTCAGAATGTGTATTGTAAGCTATTTCCTTCTGTAAGACCACATGCAAAGAGGGGAGAGTGACTACAAATTACATTGTATTAACACATTGTGAAAGAAAAGCTAAACTATTACGACGTGAAATGTGTAATTTTTTTTTAACTAATAAGTGATTTAATTCTCTCGACAAGCAAGCAATAAAAAGTAGAATAACAAGTTAATACATTTATGTAGGCTAATGGTAACCACAGAAGCTGCATCCATATCAATTAACTTTCTGACTTAAACGACTAAAATCAAGATAAACTCCTGGTGAACCGTGAAATATTCCTGGAGTACCTTTTCCATGTGAGAGTGCCTCATAACCGGCATTGTGGGTGTAATCACCGAGCTCCTCTCCTGACGCATAAAGCCTCTACCAGATAATACATGTTGACCAACAGCACCAGTGGTATCGGGTAAAAAGTGTGTAAACTCCTCGAGCAAATCAACATGGTGTTGAAAAAGGATTGCAACCTGTAAATGTTCAGCAAACAGTGAGTTTATAAGCATATAGACCTTACATGCGCTAACCACAGACATTCAAATACCTCTTGATACACTTCTTCGATGGACTTACTCTCCCTCCTATACATATTCAGTATATCTAAGAAAGACTTGTAAACATGTTCATCAGCATGAAAGCGGTTCTGCACTCAGAAAAAGACTGTTAAAAGAACCAGAAAATGCCCAATAGGGAAAATTAAATTATGTTGCAACTTGAATCACCTTTATTTTGTTTACAAAACTAATGGCCTCCTCGAACTCGACAGGTTTTTTCTTCTCAGGAAGCTTGATCTCGTAACCTTTAGGCAAAAAAGTGTTGAACCCCAGGATTAGGTCTCGATGACCTTTAAATAAATCCTTCACCCTCAAGATCACCCCAGCAGTGTCAATCCTACCATCAATACACAACACGAGAAAAAGTAAACATGCAAATTCACCAAAACCTAAGAGAACTGTCTGATTCTAAAAGCAATAATAAACCTTTGGCTCTTGAAATCCTTCATGACTTCGAGGAATTGGTCGTACTTTTCCTTCTTATCCTGAAATATATCTTTCACTGCCTTCAAATATTGTAGGGCATCATTTGTGGTTAGCATTGCAGCATTAGAGGCGGCTGCCGCTGAAGCCGACATATGGGTTTGCCCAAACCTTTATCAAAACCATTAGATTTCAAAAATCAGATCAAACCCAACACAAGAAATAATACAGTTCTCAAACCCTAACAATATCATTCACCTACAATACAACTTATGCTCATATCAATACTTCCCGAAAATAGCAACAATAATTGGTGAAAAAATATTTTCAAACATAGTTAGAATTTCTTCTCTTTTTCTCCACCATCAACCATCAAATTTTTACTCATATACACACTTATTTTTCCAATAATTTCCACAACAGGTCACTCAAATATGCATCAAAATCGATTTTAAAGCATACCCAGTTCTTATTATCTTGTAAATAGAAAATCATATAATACCATAACATGAGAAAATACCAACAAGACTACCGATTAGCAATAACAAAAACCAAACCCACCCTTACAAAATTTGTGACATACATATATCATATCTTTATGGTAGCATCACAGTTTACCCCAAGTAAGTGAGCAACCACAATTTGACACAATAAATTCCAAAAGAAAAATGACAAATCATTTTTCCTTTTCACCACCAGCCTTAAGTAGCAAACTTAATAAGATTTTGCGACTTCTCCGCCACCAACCAGAAAATATAATCACATAAAGATTTGATTTTGAATCATATTTGGGTGATTTCTTTTCCCCACTAACTTCCAGAGAAATCACCCAAATATGATTCAAAATCAAATCTTTATGTATACACAGTTCTTATAATCTCATAAAACTAAAAAAAATAACTTCTATAATCTCATAATAAAACAACATACCTACAACTATATCAATCGACATTAAAAAAAAAACAAAGAAATCAATCACATAAACACAACTTTCTCCCACTAATTTCCACATAAAATCACCCAAAAATGCGTCAAAATTGTATTTTGCAGCATGCCCATTTCTTAGAATCTCAAAAAGTGAGAGCATAACAACATACCAACAAGTCTAATAATTGCCATCAAAATAACAAGTTTTCTCCTCCATCACTATTTCCCCTAAAAAAAACAACAATAATTAGCCCCAAAAAAATATAGTAATAACCAAAAGAAAAACTTTTTTCCACCATCAACCAGCAAAATTTAACCAGATACACAACTTGTCCCACTAATTGCCACAACAAATCACCAAAACACGCATAAAAATTGAATTTTGAAGCATGCCCAGTTCTTAGAATCTCGATAAAGTGATAAATCAGTCACATAATCCCATAACATAACAAAATACTAGCAAGCCTAATAGTCACCATAAAAAATTCTCCAAAATCACTATTTCCCCCAAATAACAACAATAATTAGACCCAAAAAAATAACAAAAATCACATTTGTAACAAAAAAATCCTTTTCTTTCACCTTCAACCAGCACCCACTAATTTCCCACACAACAAAATACGCATAAAAATCGAATTTTGACGCATGCCCACTTCCTAGAGCATCGAAAAATCTCTCACAACACAACAAGATAACAACAGCAGCAAAAATAACGGGATCAATGAGAGAACAACAGAAGAAGCTAGCGCTTGAGCTGGAGAGAAGGAGACGGAGAGAGAAAGCACTCACGGATCGGGTCCGGACCCGTTCGCCCTCTTCACTTGGGAACCCATCACGCCGAGAACAGAGAGAGAAACCCCCCCAAAAAAAACTAAAAAAAAAACTCTTTCCTCCTGGAAAAAGGTCGCTCCTTTACGGATCGAGAAGGTGCAAACGGATCCTCCGACGATGAATCCGACCCGATACCAACGAACGTAGCTAGAGACTATAGAGAGAGAGAGAGAGAGAGAGAGAGAGAGAGAGAGAGAGAAGCGGCTCCTTCTTCTTCAATGACAACGGGAAGAGGAAGAAGCAAAAGCTTGAAATTGAAATGAAAGAGAAAAAAAAAGGGCAAATTATAAGGGCACAGCAAAAAAGTGATCGGGCTAGCACATTCCTGGCAGTCCACTTAAAATTTGGACTGTCACAATTTATGGCAGTCCATGAAGTACACTGGACTACCAGAAATTGTGGCAGTCTAATTACTGGACTGCCAGAAATTGTGCCAGGAATGGGCTAGCCCGATCACTTTTTGATGTGCCCTTATAAGTTGCCAAAAAAAATTAAATTGGGTTTTTCTAAGGGCACCACAACTTTTACTAGGGGCTAGCCCAAAAATGTTCAAAAAGAAATTACAAGTTTGTCATCCATTTTTTTTACTTGGGGCTAGCCCAAGCTAGTCCTAGGACTGCCAGCAAGTTGGCAGTCCTAACATACGTTAGGACTGTCAGCAAGTTGGCAGTCCAAACATAGGTTAGGGCTGCAAACTTAGTGGCAGTCCTAACATACGTTAAGGCTGCCAACTTTAACCTATGTTAGGACTGCCATCAAGTTGGCAGTCCTAACCTATGTTAGGACTGCCAACAAGGTGGCAGTCCTCCATGTGGACAATGATGAAGGAGGAGGAGGCGAAGTCGGGGAGTGTCACGATCCGGTCCCAATTTCTTGGGTCGAATCGGATCATGCCCAGCCTGTACCGTTGTTGAGACGGCGGCAGTAAGTTGTATCAAGCCGTGAAACACATGCAGATAAAATTCTAACGAAATATAAAAAAATATTTTATTCAATATGAAAAGCCTGAAATACAACAAACATTAATACAACATTCAATGGTTACACTTGTTTCCAAAAGAAAAACAAATACTAATCCAGCTCTTAAGATTCTGGGGTTCCAAGTTCTGCGGGACCAGAGTTAGACATCAGATCCCCGACGACGCAATCACCTAAAAATGTTGGTCTCCAGTCAGGAGGGAGCAAAGTACAATTCATGCTAATTTAAACAGTTAAAATAAATAATAGAATCATGCACTTTTAAACAATTTAAAATTGAACAGTTTTCTAACAGTAAAACAGTGTGATTTTGAATAGGCAATGAATATGACCGGCTTGGGTTGTTACAGTAGTATCATATTGATACGATATGGCTTATCCCCGTGTGTATGAGGGGTAAGCTAATACAGTTCTAAGTTAACAGTTGGATGTGGTCATAAACATTACTCTATTCCCCCAGTACCCAACAGTCAATCAGTCAGTGCTCTCAGAGAGAGTTTCGTGTTGCATCGTGGTTTAAACTTGCAGTAAAACGATTACTAAAATAACTGTAAACTAACACAAACTGTACTTGCCTCAAAATGGACTGGACTGGAGAGTTGAAGACTTCGAGATGGGATTAGGATCGTCCTTGAATTCCTACATTCGAGAAATTGACTCAGAATCCAGGGTTACCAAGCTAACTATACTAGTTGGAATCTCTAATTGTGTCTTAATCAATTTTAATTCTTTATTAATAAGCTCGAACCAAAACGCGTTTATCGGTGCGTTGTGATTAATAACGAGGGAAAGATCATTTAAACTTGTATTTTGGAAAAACTCGTCGTTACCAAATTAATTTGATTAAAACTTTGTATTTTCGTAATTATACATATAAAACTAAATTTCTTATTTTAATGAGAAATACATGATCGTTTGTTAAATATTAAAACTTGTAAATTTTAATGTGAGAAAACTTTATTAATTTTTATATCAAAATAATTATCTATTTGATTTACGCGTACGCTAAAAGAACTCGCAAAACCAGAGAAACAACAGAAAACCTACACTACTAAATTACAGGTCACAGAGCCAAAAGACCAGCTGGGCTTATGCCCGTTACAATTTATTTACATAAATTGAAATAAGAGAAACAGTTGTTAGTTCTAAAATCTTCCTACAATTTAATTATGAATAAATTAAATAATAATAATAAAATAAATTAGATGAGTCTCAGATATGGTCCAATCGTCAAATAGGCTAATGCCTCAACGTCCGGGCGAAGCCGGGTTCGTTTGCACTTAGTCGGGGCCCATTGACCGATACGGTCGTCGTCCAAAAATCCCAAAATACTAGTATTTTCCGAAAACCATTTAAAAAATACAATTAAATTTTATGGAAAATCCGGCAGCATTTCCTCTATTTTTGGTCAACCCAAAAACTGGAAAATATGCCAATATTTTCCTGCAAATCCCAAACCAGGGAATCCCAAAAATGCATATACAAATAACCACAATCATTCTCAAAATTAATCCGGAAAACCCGAAACCAATTCGGAACTCCCGAAAACCACTCCAGAACATTTCCGATAAGAATTTGGAAATGTGAAAATAATTCCAACCATCAGAAACTTTTTCCGAAAGTTTCTCGGAAAACCACAGCAAACAGAACTATATAAAATTCCACAGAATAAAATCCAACAATGGTTCCGAAAATTCTCGGAACCAAACACGTAACCGAAAACCGAATTTCCGAAGAAATTCGTGGACCAAATTATCATCATAGACACCTACGGGGACGAACTACTATGATTAACCAGGGATTACCCAAAATGACGGAATCCGAAGGGTTGCCTCGGACTCGGAACGATGTCCTGGACAGCGGCACGGACACAGCATAGCGTCACAGACATGGGCACGGGCACGAACAAGGCAGTGGGGTCGCACGCGTGGGAAGCGTGCACGCGGACAGTAGCACGACGCGGGGAGCGCAGGCGCGGGAACGGAGACGAAGCGCGGGGCTGGTCGTGCACTCGGGGCAGCGCTGCACGGAGGCGGGCCGGCCTCACGGGAGACGACGGTCGGCCGGGGAAGCCGCGAGACACCGAGGCTCGCTGCGCGGGCAGCACGCCGGGTCGGCGGTTTGGGACAGCGCCAGTGGGACGCGAATCGGACAGCGGGTCGGCCTCTCGGGAGACGACGGTCGGCCGGGGAAGCCGCGGGATAGCGGGGCTGGCGGACGCGGGGCCGCTGCGGAGTGACGGCGTCCGGCGGGGGCGCGTCCGGTGGTCGGACGGCACGGCACAGCTGCTGCGGGGCCGGCTCGGGAAGTCCGACCGGGGCAGGATGGGGAGAGGAGGATGGAAGAGAGTGAGATGAGGAGAGGGAGAGATGGGGGATTAGGGCTAGGGTTGGGATCCAGGAGAGGAGTGATGGGTTGGATGCTGTGGGGGAAAAGTAGGGTTTTTAAGAAGAATTCCTAAAGAGCGGAGTAGGGAGAGAAGTTGTGGGGAGGAGGAGAAGTAGCAGGAGTGGGGAAAAAAATGGTGAACGTGGGATAGAGTGTAGGAAAAAATGAGAAAAAGTCAAGGGGTCCGCATGTAAATTGGATTCTTCTCTTTTTTTCCAAAAAAAAAATAATTTTTAAGAAAGAAAGAAAAAGAAAAGGGTTTGGGATGGGATTCGAGGTCGGGTTCGGGCTCGGGGTCGGATCCCTGGCACGGGATCGGGACGGCGAAATCAAAGATCCAATACATTTATTATTAAGTCAGAAATTGATACTTCTACTTATAAAACAAATTCTTTTCACTAGAAGAAAAAAAATCATATTTGTTAATAAAACTTATTTTTTTCTATATTCACTTTAATAAGCCAGAATAATATATTTTTTTTTCAAATAACATTTTATCATAAAATATAATACCTATAATTAGTAGATAAACTATTATGACCAATACGTAAAACTTACGACTTAATTTATTAGAAATTACCATAAATAATAATAATAACTACACCAATAACAATTAAAGGAACAAGATCCGGGAGTGGGTTTCACAACCTTCCCTCCTTAGAAAATTTCGTCCTCGAAATTTCAAAGGTAGGACGGGGTACAATCAAAATCACTTAACTTTGATCAAACATGGAATTTAAATCATCAGGCACGATCGGATTCTAGGCATGATCGCTAGGTACAATGATAAAATATCGGTACGATCAGAATTATCATGATATGATCTGAGATAGGGTTGGATTGTTGTTGTGATCAAAATCATTTTAGGCACGAGAAGAAAAAAATCTAGGTACAATTATGATCATAAAATAGGAGAAAATCAAATGAGGTCTCGTGAAACAGGAAAGGCAAGAAAGAAGCGAATGTCAACAGTTTATTGAGAAGGCAGAAAGTAATGGAATCTTTTGAGATTAGGGACTAAAATGTCAAATCAAGTTGGAATGGATTACAAGGGTTTGTGACTCAGGAAAGATAAAAGTTGTATGATGGTAGGATAGCAAAGATGTTTAAAACAATATAACTATGATAGGAATGTAATCGAGTAAGATACTCCCACTGAGGGTCGAGGGATGATCAAAAGGAATAGAAAAATATCGTTCCACTATTTCAACGATCCGATGATATGATAAGCAGGAAATAGACTTAGAAGATAACTATCTTAAACCAATCTCTAACTAGCTGAACCTTCAGTCTCTACATAAAACTAAGATATCTGGCAAGGTATTGAAACTAAATATATTTTAAAACATAAATCATCTAAATCAATTTTCATCCATCGTTGTATTTAACTCGTATATCAAATGTATTTCTAATATCAAGTATTTCTCTCGATCAAGTTATTTTACAGACGTCAATTTCCAATTGTCCGCCATTCTTCCAAAACTGACTACGTCAAAGCTTATAATATTCATTCATCATAGTAAATCCTTAGAAGTTCTTTAAGTTGATCCATGACCTCTATTCGAGAATTCTCAATTCTTGAAACCAATTGACGAAATTATAATCCCTAATCAAATTCTAATCCTTAACCATGCACCTAACAATCGTTCTTATCCAACGCATTTAGCAAAATATCCCAGAATCTCTATCATTCTTACCATAACTAATATGAGTCTCCAATGTTTGGTAGAAATTGCAAATCCATTGGCTAATTACCAAAGTTGCATGCCAATGGTCTTATCTCAAATCCTAGCTGCTTATTCCTTCTCTAGAACCTATCGTTCCTTTGCTCGTGTTATTCCTTCCATGGCTATATCCGTCCCTTCTAGGTATAGTGGTCATCTAATCATAAAAGTTGATCCTAATCAAGTGTTCCTTTACTTGATCATTATGTTCACATGTTTATATATTATCCAAATTCACTTCCTCCATGGAAGAATCTTACCAAATCCTAGATTTTCCTTGCTAACTCTACCTACGTCTTCCTTTATCTTCAATAAAATTCAAAACCGTCAAATACCATCATTTGTTTGAATGAGGTTTATACACTAGTGAACACCACCAACGGTTCTAACTCAAATAAGTCACAAGCTAAGATGTACTTACTCTCTCAAGACTAGCTTACTCAAGGTATTCTTCTACATTTCTACTCTTTAGCTAACTAATATTGAACCCAAAGATGCCCTTACTAGAAATGGGTTAGGTAGCAATCTATGCTTCTACCGCATATAGCTATCAACTATATACATAAAGTCATCCACAAGATGTATCAACTATTAATATATAAAGCTATCCACAAAATATATGCAACACCCTAAAATTGAACCTTGAAAGAGTTTGAGTCAAAAGAGATTGATATGGTCCAAATAAGTTTCTAGGAAGAATCAAGTACAATTTTATAGAAAAATCTATCCTTTCTGGCTGTGATAAGAGATTACTGGAGATAGAAAGCCATTAAAAATACAAATCTTTTATTCAGACAACAGTGAGAATAATTTGATGGTGCAGAAAAGACAACCATATTATGGTTGTAGTTTCAATAATATTCGAAAACCCAAATATATCCGAAGTCACTTTGCCTCAAATTCATGCCTCGCCAGAGTGCACCTGACTGCAGTAAAATTTGGCTCCATAACTTGGATAGTAATAGGTTTTCGAGTAGTCTATTAACTTTATCCATTTTCTGGCTGAACAACATGGGAGACAAATGTGACGGATTTAGGACATAGTCTCAATGATATCTGAAATCCTATGAACACCTGAAATCATTTCAACTTTGAGTCTATGCCTCGCCAGTGCGCAACTGGCTGCAGTAAACTCGCAGTTTTCATAATTCAGACGAATGACTACTACGCAAATGTGCGAAGTCATATTAGGTCACGGAATATCTTCTCAACTTTGTCCATAAGAATTTCAAAAGGAGTTTCCGAAAAAATTCAAACGAGTTCTAAAGTTCTAGTCATAATAGAATAAGATGTTGATGTATGTTCTTCTGGAATCAAGAAAATTTATCAGGATAAATATGTGTTCCAGTATCCCTTGAGATTTGAGAGATTGGTTTGAAGTCATGAAATTGGTCTGACTGGATTATGGCTAATTGAGTTGGACACAAGATAAGATAGAAGCACCAGAGCTTCGAGTTGAGTTGAAGAAGCCAATGAGAATATTCCCGACAATCACTCAGGGAATACAAAAATTATTTTGAGAAGAATAATTTTATAACTAAGGAAAGTTGAAAATTTGAGAGAAGGTAAGTCTTATTGATTCAAGGAAATCAAATTGAAATTGTCTAGTAACGCCAAGAAATAGCTTTGGGACAACTAAAAAATTCTCCTTGACTTAAGGAAATTTAACAATAGAATGGATTCAAAAAATGTGATCAATTTTCTGACCGTTCCTGCTTCATGATCATAGAAGCTTTCTAGGCCTTGATTTGATCAAGAAATTGCATAGAGAGAGTAGGGTTTCAAGATGAATGGAGGAAGTCAACAGATGAGAATATTCTCGGTCTTTAGAATAACTCAGGAGATAACAATCAATATTGAAATTGAAAATAACCCCTTTAAGAGAAAACTAATTCTTCTGGTAATAATTGACCTTGAGGTTTAAATGGTCCCAGAAGAATTTGATTCACGATTGATTCCGAGAAAGTTAGTCAATTGGAAAGGAGATCAAGGCAAAAGGTTAGATAATGGTTGTAGATATATATTGGATAGATAAAAATTTATCAGGGTTGCTAAGAGAATTCGAAATTCTTCATAGCGAACGAATCAAGATTTCAATTAAAGGTAGAGAAGTAATGAAGAATTCAAAATTTAGGTTTGATAAAGAAGAAGAAGACCAAAGAATTTAATCTTAATCCAAAAAGAATATGAATCCTAAGGTATACTAGAACCTGAAAATTATGGTAGGAAAATAACCTCAAAAGTCATGGGGCACTCAAAGGTACAATCAGCCTAATCTAGATAAGGTTTAGGTACAAACACAAAAAAGGTATCCTACGAATCTATAAGCAGGCAAAAATAGATATTTAAGTAAATAATTTTCGGCCCTATAATGTAACATGGTGTATATCATCTAAGTGTTCTAGTTGTTTCTTGTAGCTCCCCTTCCCGGATTGTTTTTATATTTTATTTTTATTTACTTTATTGAATTTTATTATTATTACTATTATTATTTTTATTATCATTATTATTGAGGTCGTTATTTTATAATAATATTATTATTATTATTGGTTATATTTATTTGGTTATCAAATAAATGTGATTTAATATATATATTCATATTTGTAAGAAATAGACCATACTCTAGGAAATATATAATATTGGGTTTTTATTTAGGTTTTATGGATATATATTATATAAGTATGTGTACGAGTATATAGGTAAATGTACACATTTAAATAGATATAGTATATATAAAAAAATAAATATATTAATATTTTATTTGGAAGTATACTTTACACTAATTTTAAATATTATAGACTGAATATGGTATTTATATACAAGGTATATATGTGTATTTATAAATATATATTGTGTATGGGTGTGGATATATACATATGCCAATATATAAATATTTGTGGATATGTATAAGTCTGTATAAATATTTGTATATATTATATGTGTATATATATAGTATATATATTAATATATGTATATGCAAATGCATATATAGTAAGAAAAAGAATAAGAAAAAGAAATAAAAAAGAAAGAAAGAATAAGATGTAGCAGCAGCAACCCAGAAAAGAACCTTAGCCCATAGGCTCGACCATAACTTGATGAATTAGAACCCCAAGCCACCAGGCCTCTCCCGAGCCCTATCCATGAATCAAACCGAGAAGAAAACCAAAGCTTTTAAAGCAGCCAACAGAGCAGAGAAGTCCCCACAAGCAAAGCCTAACTTCTAATGTGGGTTCTGAATGTCGAGCCCGGCCCATTATACCATAGTAACTACTACTATATAAGGAATACGAAACCCTAGGAACCGAGAACCTTCACCATCACATGAGGAAAAGCAGCCACCGACGTATGGCTAACACCATGTGTGGACAGCACCACTGTAACTTCCCGCGCCCCTGGAGAAAGCTGTGGTCAACGCATGCGCCGCGTCTTCCCGGCCGTGCGGCAGCCTTCCGTCGCGCGTTCATTAGCGTCCCCTCTACTGTCCGCAGATCGAGTACTACTCTATGTGACCTTCGAGCTCATGCTAGAGCATACCACCCTAGCAGCACTCCTATCGGCGACCCCTAGGCCGCAATAATCGAGCATCGGACGTCGACTCCGTTGAACGCCCACGGTCGAGCCATGCGACCCCGTACTCATTTCAGATCCGAGCACACTCGCACCACCTGGAACAAAGCTCGCGACCTCGGCAAAACTATCGGACTCCTATGCCAACTACCTCGACCGTCAATCGTGATGGAAGCCGGTACTGACGTTGTTGTAGCCGAGATGGACCGACGGGCCAACTTCGGTGGTGGTACAGAAGATGTTCTCTGGTCCTATCGTGGAGTTCATGGTGGTCTGGGAGAGGAAAAAACAAGTCGGGATCGGGGGTTCCGAAAACGGAGACGTCCAGGATTGAGAAGGAGTTATGTTCTGCGCCATGAGTCCTTTTCCTTTTCCTTTCAATATGCATGGTTTTTCATGCAAATGGGAGCACAGCAACAACTTGAATTAAAGGTAATATTTATGCACAAGTCCCTATCAATAGCAAATTTTTTCAACCAATCCTTAAAACTTTTACTTTATGTCTGTGTGTGGTTATTAAGTGGTTAAATAAATAGCTAAATCATTATATGATATATAATATGAATTTAACTAAATAGTTAACCAATATATGCTCATACCTTGTTATACAACATAATTAGATACGGTAGCTAAATAATAATTTACATAAACTATCTACAAAAGTATATAGACTAAAATATTCCAATTATAGAAAATAATTGTTTATAAAATCTTTACTTCGTGCACGCTCGTCAGATCGAGACGAAACTTGCGCCATCAGAACCGTATCGATTTTCTGATCCTGCATGCCAAGTTTGGTCCGATTCTGAGACTGTTGATAAAATCACCGTTTTGCGGGCCCCACGGTCCCACTCAACGGACGATTTTGTGCACGGCCCGCCGGAATCCAACTCTGGACATACGGTTGGGTTCGTATCGGAAAACTGAATCCGTAGACATATAGTTTGACGAATTTAGAGACCATTGACTCTGGCACGCTTTTCGGTGCAAAGCGGGTCCAACGGCGGACATTGTTTTGTCCGAAATTACCGTTTTGCCCCTGTGTCCAGAATTGGACTTAAGGACAGGCAATCCTAGCTAATTTGACTATTCTGAGAACATTGGTACTGTTTATTTCAGCATCCGGAGACTTCTACATGTGTTGACTGATTATGGCTCTTGAGTGGTATAGTGTTATTGGTTTCTCCAGCTAAGGACCTCAGGCAAGTGCACTTTCTGATTGCTTTTCGATTCATAGTAGTCTTTTCATTTCATGTCTATACATACATCTTGCTGCTTGTTGACACGCTCGTCACACGGAGTTGTCGGGAGGGAAAATATCTTAGTAAACATGTGGACTACCCAGAAATATCCCCCGTGTCTTTCGTGAATGCTAGCCGCTGCGCACGACACGTGCAGTGTGCCTTATTTACCCCCTAGCCGTCCACATGTTGAAAGGATATTTCACACCACATAGATAGATAGATGTCTTTTATTAGTTTTTCCTTATTTATTTCTCTATCGTGCTATGACATCAGTTATCTTCCAACTTTTATATTCCATATGCTATTTTCATGTCTTGTTAATTCTATTATGTTTTGCACTGCCGTCGGTTTGTGTGCTTGTTCCATTCCTGACTGGAAACCAACATTTTTCAGGTATTAGCCGCGATCACTCTTAGCACTGGGGAAGACTTGGGTATGCTGAAGACAACCTAGAAATAGAAAAAAATTGTATCATTTCATTAATTGCAAAATCTTGTGTTTTCTTTAATTGTAAATGTTGTAATAAATCTAGAAATGTGAATGAGCAACATTGTTTTATTTGAGCATTTATTTCTTGCGGGCTTGACAGCGTTCTACCGCCGACTCTGCGGCGTAGGCTGGCTTGGACACGTCTCGTATCCGAAAAGCGGGTGCGGGTCGTGACATTTCTAAAGTCTGTTTTCCTAAAGTCTCAACTATCCCTAGGTCAAGTTACAGAACTGCGCGATGGTCTAGACTAAGTTGACTAGACCAATTTACAAATCTGACCTTCATGGGCCACCACTAAAAACATGTCACGACCCGGTCCCAATTTCTTGAGTCGAATCGGATCATGCCCAGCCTGCACCGTTGTTGAGACGCCGGCAGTAAGCTGTATCAAGCCGTGAAACACATGCAGATAAATTTCTAACGAAATATAAACAACATTTTATTCAATATGAAAAGCCTGAAATACAACAAACATTAATACAACATTCAATAGTTACACTTGTTTCCAAAAGAAAAACAAATACTAATCCAGCTCTTAAGATTCTGGGGTTCCAAGTTCTGCGGGACCAGAGTTAGACATCAGATCCCCGACGACGCAATCACCTAAAAATGTTGGTCTCCAGTCAGGAGGGAGCAAAGTACAATTCATGCTAATTTAAACAGTTAAAATAAATAATAGAATCATGCACTTTTAAACAATTTAGAATTGAACAGTTTTCTAACAGTAAAACAATGTGATTTTGAATAGGCAATGAATATGACCGGCTTGGGTTGTTACAATAGTATCCTATTGATACGATATGGCTTATCCCCGTATGTATGAGGGGTAAGCTAATACAGTTCTAAGTTAACAGTTAGATGTGGTCATAAACATTACTATATTCCCCCAGTACCCAACAGTTAATCAGTCAGTGCTCTCAGAGAGAGTTTCGTGTTGCATCGTGTTTTAAACTTACAGTAAAACGATTATTAAAATAACTGTAAACTAACACAAACTGTACTTGCCTCAAAATGGACTGGACTGGAGAGTTGAAGACTTCGAGATGGGATTAGGATCGTCTTCGAATTTCTACATTCGAGAAATTGACTCAGAATCCAGGGTTACCAAGCTAACTATACTAGTTGGAATCAATAATTGTGTCCTAATCAATTTTAATTCTTTATTAATAAGCACGAACCAAAACGCGTTTATCGGTGCATTGTGATTAATAACGAGGAAAAAATCATTTAAACTTGTATTTTGGAAAAAACTCGTCGTTACCAAATTAATTTGATTAAAACTTTGTATTTTCGTAATTATACATATAAAACTAAATTTCTTATTTTAATGAGAAATACATGATCGTTTGTTAAATATTAAAACTTGTAAATTTTAATGTGAGAAAACTTTATTAATTTTTATATCAAAATAATTATCTATTTGATTTACGCGTACGCTAAAAGAACTCGCAAAACCAGAGAAACAACAGAAAACCTACACTACTAAATTACAGGTCACAGAGCCAAAAGACCAGCTGGGCTTATGTCCGTTACAATTTATTTACATAAATTGAAATAAGAGAAACAGTTGTTAGTTCTAAAATCTTCCTACAATTTAATTATGAATAAATTAAATAATAATAATAAAATAAATTAGATGAGTCTCAGATATGGTTCAATCGTCAAATAGGCTAAAGTCTCAACGTCCGGGCGAAGCCGGTTTCGTTTGCACTTTGCCGGGGCCCATTGACCGATACGGTCGTCGTCCAAAAATCCCAAAATACTAGTATTTTTCGAAAACCGTTTTAAAATTATTTTAAAAATACAATTAAATTTTATGGAAAATCCGGCAGCATTTCCTCTATTTTTGGTCAACCCAAAAACTGGAAAATATGCCAATATTTTCCTACAAATCCCAAACCAGGGAATCCCAAAAATGCATATACAAATAACCACAATCATTCTCAAAATTAATCCGGAAAATCCGAAACCAATTCGGAACTCCCGAAAACCACTCCAGAACATTTCCGATAAGAATTTGGAAATGTGAAAATAATTCCAACCATCAGAAACTTTTTCCGAAAGTTTCTCAGAAAACCACAGCAAACAGAACTATATAAAATTCCACAGAATAAAATCCAACAATGGTTCCGAAAATTCTCGGAACCAAACACGTAACCGAAAACCAAATTTTCGAAGAAATTCGTGGACCAAATTATCATCATAGACACCTACGGGGACGAACTACTATGATTAACAGGGATTACCCAAAATGACGGAATCCGAAGGGTTGCCTCGGACTCGGAACGATGTCCTGGACAGCGGCACGGACGCAACACAGCGTCACAGACACGGGCACGGGCATGAACAAGGCAGTGGGGTCGCACGCGTGGGAAGCGTGCACGCGGACAGTAGCACGACGCGGGGGAGCGCGGGCGCGGGAACGAAGACGAAGCGCGGGGCTGGTCGCGCACTCGGGGGCAGCGCTGCACGGAGGCGGGCCGGCCTCACGGGAGACGGCGGTCGGCCGGGGAAGCCGCGAGACACCGAGGCTCGCTGCACGGGCAGCGCGCCGTGTCGGCGGTTTGGGACAGCGCCGGTGGGACGCGGATCGGACAGCGGGTCGGCCTCTCGGGAGACGACGGTCGGCCGGGGAAGCCGCGGGACAGCGGGGCTCGCTGCGCGAGGAGCGCGCCGGATCGGCGGGGCTGGCGGACGCGGGGCCGCTGCGGAGTGACGGCGTCCGGCGGGGGCGCGTCTGGTGGTCGGACGGCACGGCACGGCTGCTGTGGGGCCGGCTCGGGAAGTCCGACCGGGGCGGGATGGGGAGAGGAGGATGGAAGAGAGTGAGATGAGGAGAGGGAGAGATGGGGGATTAGGGCTAGGGTTGGGATCCAGGAGAGGAGTGATGGGTTGGATGCTGTGGGGGAAAAGTAGGGTTTTTAAGAAGAATTCCTAAAGAGAGGAGTAGGGAGAGAAGTTGTGGGGAGGAGGAGAAGTAGCAGGAGTGGGGAAAAAAAATGGTGAACGTGGGATAGAGTATAGGAAAAAATGGGAAAAAGTCAAGGGGTCCGCATGTAAATTGGCTTCTTCTTCTTTTTTTCCAAAAAAAAAATAATTTTTAAGAAGGAAAGAAAAAGAAATGGGTTTGGGATGGGATTCGAGGTCGGATTCGGGCTCGGGGTCGGATCCCTGGCACGGGATCGGGACGGCGAAATCAAAGATCCAATACATTTATTTTTAAGTCAGAAATTGATACTTCTACTTATAAAACAAATTCTTTTCACTAGAAGAAAAAAAATCATATTTGTTAATAAAACTTATTTTTTTTTTCTATATTCACTTTAATAAGCCAGAATAATATATTTTTTTCAAATAACATTTTATCATAAAATATAATACCTATAATTAGTAGATAAACTATTATGACCAATACGTAAAACTTACGACTTAATTTATTAGAAATTACCATAAATAATAATAATAACTACACCAATAACAATTAAAGGAACAAGATCCGGGAGTGGGTTTCACAGGGAGGGGGGCGGGGCAGCGGCGGCCGGCGGCGATGGCCTCGAGGGAGGAGGGGAAGAAGAAGGAGGAGGTGAGGTCGGGGAGGGGGCGGGGGGCCAGCGGCGGCCATCGGCAATGGCCTGGAGGGAGGAGGGGAAGAAGAAGGAGAAGGAGGCGAGGTCGGGGAGGGGGTGGGGGGGTGAGGTCAGGGAGGGGGGGGGGGCAGCGGCGGTGGGGGCGGAGCGGGAGGGGGGGGCAGCGGCGGTGGCTGCTGCGGACGGTTGTCGACGGGGGGGGGGGGGGGGGGGGCGGCGGAGGAGAAGGAGGGGCCTAAATTTTAGGGTTAAGAAAATTGGAAGAGAGAGAAAGAAAATTGGAAAATGAGATGGAAGAGAGGGTTTGGGGGGTGGGATAGCTCCAAGTAATTTTTGGGCCTTGTCCCCACTTAAAGTTCCTCAAACCTGGGCTGTCCCCTAGTAAGTGATAGCCCCAAGTAAAATTGGGTGTGCCCTTAGAAAAACCCAAATTATATGGGCGTGTAAAAATGAAATTTATACGTGCTCTGGAAGTTATGGAAACCACCTCCGGTTAGTATTTGGGTTGGATCTCGACCGTTGGATTTGGGGTGTTGGGCTGGTTTTGATCCGGTCAAAGGCGGGTCTGGGCCTGATCCGACGGCGGTTGAAAGAAAAGGATTTGGGGTGGGTGGGGGGTGGGGGGGGGGGGTGGAGGGCGTAGGGGGGTGTAGATTTGGATTGAGATGGGTTAGGTTTACGATAGTTGGCTTGTTCGAAAGTTTGCACGTAGCTAGTAGGACTCGAGTCAGATCTTGGACACGACACGATACGACACTAAGGCTACGTTTGGTTTACAAAATTATGATCTTGATAAAGAAAATTTATTCATTTTCTATGTTTGAATGTCAATGGAAAGAAGAAGAAAAAATAATTTTTAAAGAATAAAAAATTTGAAAGAAAATGGTTCCCTCCTATCCAACCAAAGATTTATTTTCCTATTCTAAGGATTCAGTTTTTCTTTCAATTTCTTTCGATTTTGAAGACACTAAAAGAGAAAATTAATGGAAATTATAATTTTCCACAGGAATGGAAAAATGAACTCTTTCCTTTCATTTCCTTTATGCGAACCAAAAGTACCCTAGTTTTTAGATGTTTGGTTTGGGGAAAGAAAATCAATTTTCTTCTTCGAAAACTTACATTTTTTTATTAATTTTTAATTTCAGAGTTGCTAAGAAAATAAGAGAAAAAATGAATCATTAGGGTAGAAAAATAAATATTTGGTTGGGCAGAGGGAATCACTTTCTTTCATATATTCTTATTCTTTGAAAATCATTTTTCTTTCCTTTTGGTTTTCTTTGACATCCAAATACAAAAAATGAATGATGCCATGATTCTGCGAACCAAATAAGGCCTAAGAGAATGTTTGGTACATGAAATAGTATATAGTCGAAAATTATATATTTTCGGTATTCTCGTTAATTAAATTTCATGGAAAATTATATTCATGTTTTAACTATATAAATATTAAAAGAAAGGATTAAAAAGCTGAGGAAAAAATAAAGTACAACAAAAAAACACAAAATAAATTCTAAAAAATTTGAAAATTTTAAAAACATAACAAAAAGCATTCTTACTAAGTGAAAAAAGATAAAAAACTGGAAGGAAAAAAAAATTAATTTTTCTTGAAAAAATGGGAAAATTTTGAAAAAAGATAAAAATAATGAAAAAATTAAATAAAACAAAAAAAACAACAAAGAAACTTTAAAGAATGAAAAAAACAAGATAAAGAAAAGTAATTAAAAGTATATAAAAAAATTGCTCGTCAAAATAAACACCAATCATTATTAAAGGATATGATTACATGTTTTGTGGGTAAATTATTTACTGGATATTTACAATTTCCGAATATAAATTTTAATAACCTGAACCAAAAATGAAAAAAGATTTTCCATCCAAATTTTATCCGGGAATAAAATAAATCCAGTGTACCAAATGCATCCTAATATTTGCAAGGCAACCTTTTTTTTCACTCGACGGATTCTTTTCTCATGAATTTACTTGGTTGATTATCTACTTCCGTTTGCACATTGTTCTACATTCTACTAGTAACGTGCACGGACAATGCATGTGCGTAAAAATGTTTGTTAAATAAGAATTTGTCATAAATAATACTGTCAAGAATAGAACCCAACCAACAAAGATAAAAACTCTTCCACCTTAACCATATCAATTAGAGATGTTTAACTAGGGATGGCAATGGGGCAGGTAGGGGTCGGAGACCATATCCCCCATTTCCATCCCCGAGTAGTGTTTGAATCCCCATCCATGTCCCCATTCCCCGTCGGGTTTTATTTTTTATTCTCATCCCCATCCCCGTTAAACAATGCATTCCCCGTCCCCGTTCCCCGCCCCGTTAGCACTTTCGGGGCCGAATTTTCTCATCTCCGTCTCTCGTTTGATTAACAAATTTTCATGTACATTATATAAGTTTAAAAAATTATTTTCATTCAAAAAAACTACATGGCATGCTAATAATGGTTTTCATAAAATAAATATATATATTACTAGTTAGATCAAGAGAACATATCATTTCCAAAGGGTTGCACATATGGATATGAATATAAGTAATCAGGGTCGGAGATTTATCGGGGCGGGGAGTACTATACCCATACCCGTCCCCGAATCCGATCGGGGATTTTTTTAATCCCCATCCCCGACCCCATCCCCATTTTTGAATCCCCAAACCCGTCCCCATCGGATAAAAAAATCGGGTCCCCGTCGGGTTCGGGAGGATATTGCCATCCCTATGTTTAACTATAATTAAGTAATATTAAGTAGTTAAATATTTAGTTATAATTAAATTATTTTAAAACATTTTATTACTTGAATATATATAAATATGACTTACACGGTTAGCCATTTTGAAGTCTCCTTATATTGCTAGAGATGTTGCATACAAAAATAAAGATATTACATAGTTGATAGTAAAACAAAACACAACTTAATTTTATAAAATTTATAATATGGTTACGCTATGTGTTTGAATTTGAACCATAAAAATTTAAGATATTGGTTTAAATGAATTTTATAATTTTAGAAGTATTTAGTAGAGCGCTTATTTTATTGCTTCACGACATAGCATATTAATTCGAGAATGGATGAATTTCAAATTTTTTTTTTTTTTTTTTATAAAACGTAGACAACAAAAAATATGTTAAACTATTAACATATATTCATTCTCATAATGTAACGTTACACAAAATGTTCAAGACTTCAAGTACCACTGTATGCTTCTTTTATCACTGGCCCACAATAGCTAGGCCCAAAATGCAGTAACTGGGATGGGATATAGGCCCAAACTAACTGCAGCCAGCCTGGGCCCACATCGGACTCCATTAAAAACGAGGGTTTGTGTAACTATTTTTTGTTTGGTATGGAGTAAGAAATAAGTGAGTGGTTTCTAATGGATGGAGTGTGAATCAAGAAAATTTGACCTAATCCATCATTGTTATGATGGTTGGTATTAAAAAGTAGTTAATATCCAATATAATTTTTAAAAAGGCAATTTGTAGCCATTTCCCTACCCATTGTTAAGAAAACTCTAATTCTTGAAGGATAATTTAGCAACTAATTTTTTTACTGTTGATTCCATCCAATGTTAAAGCAATCTCAAATCGACCATCACTCACATTGTGCATATGATCCTCATTATCTCCATCTTCCACATGAATAACTGCACAAAAAGTTGCCTCACCATTGTGGTTGTTTGGTAACACTGAAGTGGGCTTGGATTTCGACTTTTCGTGAAAGTGGGCCAGTTTCCACATCTGCTGTTGTTTGGTAGAGCAGTAAATGCATATGGATTTTGGGAGAGTAAAAGTCGGTGGGTGAACTTTGCTCCACACTTTTCTCCCTTTCCACTTCCTCTCTCCACACTCGGATGTGGGAGGAAAAGTACTGTTGAGGCTCCCCGACTCCCCTTGTTTTCCTTCCCGCGCTGGAAGTGTTGCTGCAGTTGTGGGTTTCTGGTCACCCCTTTCTCGGTTCGCGCCATCTCGACTGTATGCATGTCTAAATCTCCATTTCCTCCATATATTTCTAATTTCCTGCATTTTTCTTTGATCTGTGTTTTGTGTGTGTAGATGTAGTAATTTTTCTTCGATCTGTGTTTTTTTTTCTTTAGATCTTTTAGATCTAAAACAATTTATTACAGATCTGACTTTATTTTATTTAGATCTTGTCGGTTCTACTAAATATTCTTGATTTTTGTGGTATTTTTTTTTAAGATCTGATTTTTCTAAACCGTTTTTATAATGGATCTGGAGTATAAAAGCCATTTTATGATAGATCTGGAGTATACCATCATCCTACAAAAGTGTTGTTCTGTACATGAACAATTTTTTCCGCTTCTATATGCTTTTGTGTGTGTAGATGTAGTAATTTTTCTTCGATCAGTGTTTTTTTTCTTTAGATCTTTTAGATCTAAAACGATTTATTACAGATCTGACTTTATTTTTCAGATCTTGTAGATATACTAATATTCTTGGTTTTTGTGGTATTTTTTTTTAAGATCTGATTTTTCTAAACCATTTTATGATGGATCTGGAGTATAAAGACCATTTTATGATAGATCTGGAGTATACCATCATCCTACGAAAGTGTTGTTCTGTACGTGAACAATTTTCCCCGCTTCTATATATTTTTGTGTGTGTGGTTCTAGTAATTTTTCTTTGATCTGTGTTTTTTTCTTTAGGTCTTTTAGATCTAAAACGATTTATTATAGATCTGACTTATTTCTTCAGATCTTGTAGATCTCCTAATATTCTTGATTTTTGTGGTTTTTTTTTAAGGTCTGATTGTTCTAAACCATTTTATGATGGATCTGGAGTATACCATCATCCTACAAAAGTGTTGTTTTGTACGTGAACAATTTTCCCCACTTCTATATACTTTTGTGTGTGTAGATGTAGTAATTTTTCTTCGATCTGTGTTTTTTTTTCTTTAGATCTTTTGATCTAAAACGATTTATTACAGATCTGACTTTATTTTCTTCAGATGTTGTAGATCTACTAATATCTTGATTTCTGTGGTATTTTTTTTAAGATCTGATTGTTTCTAAACCATTTTATGATGGATCTGGAGTATAAAGACCATTTTATGATAGATCGGGAGTATAAAAACCATCATCCTACAAAAGTGTTGTTCTGTAAAAAAAAAATTGTTGATCCAATATTGAGATGATGATCCAGCATATTAAAAGAATTGACATAATGTTGTTATCATCTTCATAATAATTGACATAATGTTGTTATCTTCTTTATTTCTACTTTCTTTCAGAGGTAACAAATGTTGAAGAGGTAACCAATGTTGCTATTTTTGCCAATGAGATGATTTTATTTCTAAATCTGATGCATTAGCTATTTTTGTTGTTTTCATCTTCATTTTAACTTTGTTGTGTTCAGTTCTTATGCTTAAATTTGTCCTTTTTTGTAATTAGGCAGTGATGATGGGGGAAAATTGAGGATTTGGGATAACCCAATTTCTAGTGACTTTTGTTGCATTCCCCCTCTTCAGTGATGGGTTGAGGAGGCAGCAGCCTACAAGACTGTCTGCACTCCTCATCACATGAAAGGCTTGCAGAGGTAACAAATGTTGCTATTTTTCCCAGTGAGATGAACTTTTACTAAATCTGAGCCAGTACTTATCTGTTTATTGTTTTCATCTTCATTTAACTTTGTTGTGTTCAATTCTTATGCTTATATTTGTCCTTTTTTGTAATTTGGCAGTGATAATGGGAAAAAATTGAGGATTTGGGATAACCCAATTTTCTTGTGACTTTTGTTGCATTCCACCTCTTCTGTGATGGATTGAGGAGGTAGCAGCCTACAAGGTTGTCTGCACTCCTCATCACATGAGAGGCTTGTAGAGGTAACAATGTTGCTATTTTTGCCAGTGGGATGATCTTTTCCTAAATCTGAGCCATTACTTATCTGTTTATTGTTGCTATTCTGCATTTTGGGTGAACTCAACACTATTAATTTTGAATGTCGAGTTATTTTGATTTTCGTAACATTGTCAATGGATTTGGAACGCTGAGTTATTTTGAATGCAGAAAAAATTTTGAGTGCTGAGATTGATAAATCAATGTGATCTAACACTTTCTGCATCCAGTAATGAATGATGACTTATTTTGATTTTCATACAATGTACCATAATTTTTTCCTTTGTAGGTTTCGATGGATCCTAATGATCCCATGTACTAGCTGCTGTGGCTAGTACTATGAGTGTGATTAATGTCGTCCTGGCATTGCTGGTTGAGGATGAAAAATTATCGACCTGGCATTGCTAGAGAGCCTTCCGAGATTTGACAACAATGGAGAGATGCAAACATGTATCGAATTTTATGGGGAGGAAAGGACGAATGCGTATCCTATCTTAGGATGAGCACTGCATCCTTCTATAACTTAGTACGTATGCTAAGGGGAAATGGGTCGCTTCGAGATAGTCGTTGGGTTCGTGTGGAAGAACATGTTGCAATATTTCTGTACATGTTAGGGTACAAGTCAAAAAACATAGTATGCAATGTTGACTTTGTGCGTTCGGGTGAAACGATTTCAAGATACTTTCATCTTGTATTAGGGTCTATATTTACCCTACGTGAAGTAGTGATGAAACAACCTGGACCTGAAACAACAATTGAGATTAGGCAAAACTGTGAATGGTTTCCTTATTTTCAGGTAATTATTACCTTAAGTCTACTTAATATATATTTTCTAAGTAATATAAATTAGTTATCTAACATAATTTAGTAAACTGTAGGATTATATCGGGTTGATAGATGGAACCCATATCCAAGCCACATTGCCTTTATCAGAGGTCCCCTCGTTTTAGGGGTAGGAAGGATACACTTACACAAAATGTATTAGCCGCTGCTACCCCCAATAAGAAGTTCTCCTATGTGTTAGCTGGTTGGGAGGGATCTGCTAATGATATGACAGTTTTGAAGGATGCCCTCTCTAAGCCTGCCCCATATGGCCTTAAAACTATTAAAGGTATTAAATAGTTCAAGTATGTAATTAACATGTAGAGGCTCGTTACATGGAAACTTATAGTGTTATATATTATTGTAGGCAAGTACTATCTAGTGGATGCTGGATATACAACTATGCCTGGGTTCATAGCCCCCTATCGTGGTGTGAGGTACCATCTATCCCAAACCAAGGGACGTGAACCTAGGAATCCAAAGGAGCTCTTCAATTGGAGGCATTCAAAATTGTGAAGTAAAATAGAATGTGCATTTGGTACACTTAAGAACTGGCCGTTTTGCATTCTAGGATCTAAAAAGTTTCACTCCTCTCCACCCAAGTTGATCTTGTGATTGCTTGTTGTGTTTTGCATAATCTTATACTTGGAGTTGATCCTAATGATGGTTTAGAGGTGGTTGAAGTTGACAACGATGGGTCAACAACGTCCGAAAATGAGAGCGTATATCAATTCGACCAATTCACGCAAAATAGTTACAATCTGAACAAAGAAGCGTGAAGAAAGCATGGGAAGAATATCGTGACAACATAGCGGCTGAAATATGGCATGACTACTGCCAAGGAAAGGGTACCTAAACCTGTCCCTTAAACCTTTTGATTTTTGCCAAGTGTACATTAATTTTATTTTGGTACACTCTAGGGCCTGTTGTTGGGGGGGGGGGAGTCTTTTGCCAGGGATATGTAATTAGCATGGGCAGTGCTATTTTTTTGGGTGTACATTTACTTTAATTGACTTTTTAGTCTGTTATGTTTGCAAGTACCTTATTTTCAGTATGTATTTTCCTGTTCTGTTTGCTGGTTTGCAAGTTCGTTATTTTTGGTTTTTGTTTTCAGGTGAAATGTCTGATAATTTTGGAAAACATGGTAATAGCCCCTTTGCCCCTCCTAAGCTAAGGCGTGCTTCTTTTGGTAAAGAAACAACAAGCCTTCAACAGGGAACCCCATCGACCTTTTTACATAGTAATTCCCTACCAAATGTGAACTGGAGTCGATCAGTAGATCCTTATTTGGATTCATATTCATATATCCAAAGTGAATGATCTAATCCGGAAAGGGAAATTTAAAGAGGTGGTTGCCACATCCCCTTCTAAGAAGAATAATTCAAAGAAGGGGAGTCAAATCAACAAACGTTGGCACCAATCTCATACTGATTTGCTTCTGAGCGTTCTTTGTGATGAGGCAAATAATTGTGGTAAGCCGGACAAAACCTTCAAAAATGTTCTTTGGAAAGGGGGGGCTGGTGTTGTGAATGAAAGGTTTGGTGAGAGTTACACGTGGATAAATGTTCAAAATCACCTTAGAGTGCAAAAGGGTAAATGGTTGGACATTTTGAAGGCGAAGGACATGTCAGGGATAGGATGGGATGAGGAGAGCAAGACTATAACTTTGGATGACGAAACCTATAAAGATCTTGATAATGTAATTTTGGATGACAAATTTGCTATAGTTACTTTCATAACTTCTGCTACCATATGTTTTGCTACTTATAGCTTATACTAATGTGTCTTTTCATTGTCTATATAGGCTAAATCAAGGTTGTGTCTATACATCAACAAACCCATACGAAACTATGATTTGTTGAGGGTGGTATGTGGGGATGACCATGCAACTGGTAGTCAGTCTAGATCATGTTATGACCAATATTGTGTTAATGAGAAGGATGTTGTTAATTTGGATGATGTGAATGAGGAGCCTGTAGGTGAAAATAGGGAACCTAGCAAGTCTTCAATCCCAAGTAAGACAACAAGTAAATCAAAAAGCACACAATCATCTAATTTTAAGCGCCGTAGAGATGCGGTGGAGGGGTACATGCCTAACTTGGTAAACTCTTTGACCGTAATTGGTCATACTCTAGATTCTGCGTCTGGGAGGGGGGGTCAAGTTGAAAAAGTGGGTAGTAAAGTATGGGATCTAGTGGACTGTTGTCACGACCCGCACCCGCTTTTCGGATACGAGACGTGTCCAAGCCAGCCTACGCCGCAGAGTCGGCGTGTAGAACGATGTCAAGCCCGCAAGAAATAAATGCTCAAATAACACAATTGCTGCTCATTCACATTACTAAATTTATTACATCAGTTACAATATTATATTTAAAGGAATACAAAGTTTTACAACTAAAGAAAATGATACAATTGCTTTCTAGTTCTAGGTTGGCCTCAGCATACCCAAATCTTCCCAGTGCTAAGAGTGATCGCGGCTAAACCTGAAAATGTTGGTTATCCAGTCAGGATTGGAACAAGTACACAAACCGTCGGCAATGCAAAACACAATAGAATTAACAAGACATGAAAATAGCATATGGAATATGAAAGCTAGTAAGAAAACTGATGACATAGCATGATAGAAAAGTAAACAAGAAAAAACTAATAAAAGACATCTATCTAGGTGGTGTGAAATATCTGTTTCGACATGTGAACGACTAGGGGGTAAATTCGGCACCTGCATGTGTCGTGTACAGGTGCTATTGTTCACGAATAGACATCATGGGATAGTTCTGGGTAGTCCATATGTCTACTAAGATATTTCCCCTCCCGACTACTCCGTGTGACGAGCGTGTCAACAAGCAGCAAGATATGTATAGACATGAAATGAAAAGACTACTATGATCGGAAAGCAATCAGAAAGTGCACTTGCCTGGTCTTTAGCTGGAGAAACCAAACCAATAATACCATACCACTCAATGAGCCACAATCAGTCAACACATGTAGAAGTCTCCGGATGTTGAAATAAATAGTACCAACGTTCTCAGAAAAGTCAAATTAGCTAGGATTGCCTGTCCTTAAGTCCAATTCTGGACACAGGGGCAAACAGTAATTTCGGACAAAAACGATGTCCGCCGTTGGACCCACTTTGCACCGAAAAGCGTACCAGAGTCAATGGTCTCTAAAGTCGTCAAACTACATGTCTACGGATCTGGTTTTTCGATACGAACCCAACCGTATGTCCAGAGTTGGATTCCGGCGTGCCGTGCACAAAATCGTCCGTTGAGTGGGATCGTGGGGTCCGCAAAACGACGTACGATTCAACTGTCTCAGAATTGGACCAAACTTGGCATACAGGACCAGAAAAATGATACGGTCCTGATGGCGCAAGTTTCGTCTCGATCTGACGAGCGTGCACAAAGTAATTGAAGAATTTGCAAAGTGCACGATACGGTGAATTTCGGATACGCATCAAATTCGTCGCGCACATGCGACCAATTTGAATTCCGCCAAAGCCCACAAGACCACGAAGCTGTTATGCACCTTTTGATGCTTTCGATTCGCGACCACGTCGCCCGAAATGGCGGGACGCACGTCGTGTGGAACAATTTTCTAATTTTTAAAACAGGTTTTTGGGAAACTTCGGAATCCGATTTCTCGACACGTAGTCGACGAAATCAAATTCCGTAAAAATGGATTCGAAGCCCTATGTGTTGGGTTTAACTTCTGTTCAGAAAGTTTCTGATTCAAAGAATAGATTGGTGGGAAATTCGACGTCAAGTCGGGTGTGTTGGACTGTTATCTTGTTCTGTTTTCTACAGGTTTTTCGTCGATTTGGAACTCGATTCCTATCGCACATGGTGCGAATCGAAAAAACTATTTGAAGGAATTAGGAGATGGTTATATTAGGGTCATACCTGAGCAATCGGTTTGACAAACGGTCGACCGATCGTCGAGAAATCTCCACGCGAAGTTGTCTCCGCGGCTGCTGTTACTGCTGCCCTGTCCGCTTGTGCGCGCGCGCGCGGCTCTCTGGCTTGGCCGGCCGGCGGCCGGCGGTGGCGCTGTAGGCGCGCACGATCACGCCCTGGCTGGGGGAGGTCGCCGGGGACCGTGGTGTCGGCGCAGTAGTTATGGTTTGGTTAGGGTTGTTCCCTCCTCTCGAACTCGGTTACGTTATATATAGATATATATAACTCTTGGTTATTAGTTAATATTACTAAGGCTCGGGTTGAGCTAAAGCTGAGATGGGGGGGGGGGGGGGGGGGATTAACTTCGGCCAGTTGCTGGCCCATGGATTTAATTCGTTTTGTTTTTCTTTTCTTTTTTTTTCTTTTCTTTTCTTATTTCTATTTTCTATTATCTATTTCATTTCTATTTCTATTTAACACTAATACATATATATTATACACACGTACGCACGTATATTATCACATATATACGCCTAAATATATATTTATTTATATACGTATATACTCTACATTTATCTACCTACCTATATATATATATTTATACATAAATATAAATACACACACATACACTATTTTATATTTATATATACACACACAATTATTTAATATATATATTCCTACACTCATATATGTATATACACTTGATATACCCATGATATATACACATATATATTTATCCGAAACTGCATCAATATAATATAAAATATTTATCCAAAGAATATCAATTCAGTGATAATAAAATTTATTATCACCCAATAAAATAATAAACTAAATAATTATTTATAAAATCTAGTAATTACCATTTTAAATAAAATAAAATGATGAATAAAATATTATTTAAAACTTCGGGAAGGGAAGCTACAAATCTACCCCCTTAAAAATAATTTCGTCCTCGAAATTCTAACTTATACACGTCTAAAATTCAAAAATAAAAGTAGAAGAATACAACCACTATTACGACAATCTTCTCAATTTTAATTTCTCGAAAATAATTGTATCCTCCTTCCAGCCATTTTGTAACTACGAATCTCCGAGGACTTCTACCCCCTTTTGGTCACACTACCCACTCCAAACACCTGACGTCATAATATTGTCACCCTCCAGCTAATTACAAAAAAATAATTAGACAGATATCTATAGCATAAGTCATCTACCACGTTCTCCTATCTATCAAGCAAATCAAAATTTTAACAAGCAAAATTTACACAAGTGGCTAAGAAATATTAATAAACTCTAGTAAGCATGACTATATGCCGCTCCGAAGTAGGGAGGACATGAAGATAAGGCAGAATAGTCGGGAGCAACTGTGAAGTCTCAAGAGCGGTGGAGAGTTCCCAACGATGCGGGTAGAAAGAAAGTTTACGAACCATTGACTTATTTGCTAGATTGGGCTACTCTAGTCTAGTCACTTGAAGGACTCTTCGTTTCCTAGAGGGCTTGCAATCTGTGCAATACAGAAGTCATGTTCTCGAAATTAATCCAAACAAGGTTCCATAATAGAACAGAATTTGAGAAATCAAGATTTGTGGTCTACGTGGGTTCCCTAATTGGACATCAACCGTTGGTTGGATGAACCTTGGCTTTTAATCTATATGGACTGGACAATATTTCAATGATAAACTATTTCTAATAGGTTAGGGTATTCTAGAGTAGGTTTCTATCCAAGGGGTTGAGTTAGTTTCCCGTCAGGTTGGTTAACTAGGTTTCTCAAACTCAAAATGTGCCTTCAGTGACTCTTGTGTTTAAGTAGCACATGGGACCTCAATTGGGTGGCACACTAGTGGCTTGTGCGTAGTGGGCTTCGAGTAGATCACTACCATATATTGGGTCAAAGGAATTGAGTCGAGGTTGAGGCTCTAAGGGAAGTGAAGCGTGAAGTATACGAGTAGGTACTATGGTAAGAGTTATAGCTAGTCCCTTTAACCTGAAAGTCGTACCATAAAATAGAGTACAAAGGGGCGATTTTGAGTGGGACATGACATACCTAGATGAAGGTGGACTCGTCTAGATCTTGCATATGAAATTTGTTGGAAGGTAACAACTGGCCTCGTGCTCCGAATATTAATGACACGACCGGGGACACGAAATGATCTAAATGGGAAGTGGGAGTCCATGGGGCTCTAATTATCATCCTAGTGGAAATTTATTCTAATCAAACGGTGATCCTCGTATATCCTAAAAAATTTAGAAGGCTTATGGTCTACCCACCTTAGGAGCTAGGACATGGTTTTAGGAAAAAGAGGTTAAGAGGATTCCTAAGTCCAGATATCGTGCCTTGACTCTTGTAAATAAAGAATAAGGCACGGCGTAACGGATACGGTAGTTATAAGTCAATCCAAGGGTCGTTCCTCAAATTCAGATGGCTAGAAGGTCCCCTTAGTAGTTTGAAGGTCGAGAGGAGAACGAGTAACTCAAGGTAGGGTTCCAGTCACAGGGCTGGCCGATGGTAGCTATACTTGCGTATACCACTACTATAGTCATGGGGATACTCTATATCTATCTATCTATCAATTACGAGCTTTCGTCTGTCCAATCAGTAAAAGACGAAAACAAATAAGAGTTCAAAAGAGATGTCACTGAACACAATTACATGATTCAAGGGCGAAGGTATAATTCAAAAGGAGTTGTCAAAGCAGTCGCGGATGAGATCCTGGAGACATCTATATCTCAATCCAAGTAGGGGTAATTAGGTGAAGAGCGAACCAATTGCATCATGGTTGATCAGATCGTAATACAATGATTCTGATTAGACAATATGTTAGCGGGCGTCCCCAATAAACATGTGTCTTGGATCAAGCTCGATAAAAGAGTGAGTTTGCAAAACTAGGTTGTAATAGCAACATTGGTCGAGAGAGTCAAAATATAAAATATGCAAGATTTTTGGAAATGAGGCACAAGTAATTCGAGTTTTGTGAGAATCAAAATCTAACTCAAGATTTTGTACACGAATAACAGAATCAGAAATTTTAAACTAGTTTCTTACAGCAAAATAGAATTTAAAATAGGCAATTCTAATTATGATATAAGATTTATATCTATACAGCAAAAGAAAGTTAAACAGTTTATCAAAATCAAAATTAGCTCCTTCATTCTAGGCAAGTCTAACATACCAAGCAAATAGTATATCCACATTGGATCACATTGTCATATTAAAAGTATAGTATACCTATAGGGATCTAGCAAGCTATCTAAATTTAATACTTCTAAATTACATGGCCTATCTAACAACCTTAACTACCCGATTAATCAAATTAATAAGGGCCCCTTAGTCCTAGTTATTCTCCTAATCAGTTTAATCCTATTTGTGAATGAGCATTTCCTGGGTGCAGGCTCGCAATGGTACAACTAACTTAAGTACCATCACGAGTTCGCAATCTTTTACGAAAATAGACCTGCATGGGCCACCACAAAAACTTGTCACGACCCGTACCCGCTTTTCGGATACGAGACGTGTCCAAGCCAGCCTACGCCGCAGAATCGGCGGGTAGAACGCTGTCAAGCCCGCAAGAAATAAATGCTCAAATAACACAATTGCTCATTCACATTACTAAATTTATTACATCAGTTACAATATTTATATTTAAAGGAATACAAAGTTTTACAACTAAAGAAAATGATACAATTGCTTTCTAGTTCTAGGTTGGCCTCAGCATACCCAAATCTTTCCAGTGCTAAGAGTGATCGCGGCTAAACCTGAAAAATGTTGGTTATCCAGTCAAGATTGGAACAATTACACAAACCGACGGCAATGCAAAACATAATAGAATTAACAAGACATGAAATAGCATATGGAATATGAAAACTAGTAAGAAAACTGATGACATAGCATGATAGAGAAGTAAACAAGGAAAAACTAATAAAAGACATCTATCTAGGTGGTGTAAAATATCTGTTTCGACATGTGAACGGATAGGGGGTAAATCCGGCACCTGCACGTGTCGTGTACAGGTGCTATTGTTCACGAATAGACATCATGGGATAGTTCTGGGTAGTCCACATGTCTACTAAGATATTTTCCCTTCGACTACTCCGTGTGACGAGCGTGTCAACAAGCAGCAAGATATATGTATAGACATGAAATGAAAAGACTACTATGAATCGTAAAGCAATCAGAAAGTGCACTTGCCTGAGGTCTTTAGCTGGAGAAACCAATAATACCATACCACTCAATGAGCCACAATCAGTCAACACATGTAGAAGTCTCCGGATGCCGAAATAAATAGTACCAACATTCTCAGAAAAGTCAAATTAGCTAGGATTGCCTGTCCTTAAGTCCAATTCTGGACACAGGGGCAAAACGGTAATTTCGGGCAAAAACGATGTCCGCCGTTGGACCCGCTTTGCACCGAAAAGCGTACCAGAGTTAATGGTCTCTAAAGTCGTCAAACTACATGTCTACGGATCCGGTTTTCCGATACGAACCTAACCGTATGTCCAGAGTTGGATTCCGGCGGGCCGTGCACAAAATCGCCCGTTGAGTGGGACCGTGGGGTTCGCAAAACGACGTACGATTCAACTGTCTCAGAATTGGACCAAACTTGGCATACAGGACCAGAAAAATGATACGGTCCTGATGGCGCAAGTTTCGTCTCGATCTGACGAGCGTGCACAAAGTAATTAGAGAATTTGCAAAGTGTACGATACGGTGAATTTTGACGGATACGCATCAAATTCGTCGCGCACACGCGACCAATTTGAATTCCGCCAAAGCCCACACGACCACGAAGCCGTTATGCACCTTTTGATGCTTTCGGTTCGCGACCACGTCGCCCGAAATGGCGGGACGCACGTCGTGTGGAACAATTTTCTAGTTTTTAAAACAGGTTTTTGGGAAACTTCGGAATCCGATTTCTCGACACGTAGTCGACGAAATCAAATTCTGTAAAAATGGATTCGAAGCCCTATGTGTTGGGTTTAACTTCTGTTCAGAAAGTTTTCTGATTCAAAGAATAGATTGGTGGGAAATTCGACGTCAAGTCGGGTGTTTGGACTGTTATCTTGTTCTGTTTTCTACAGGTTTTTCGTCGATTTGGAACTCGATTCCTATCGCACATGGTGCGAATCGATAAAACTATTTGAAGGGATTAGGAGATGGTTATATTAGGGTCATACCTGAGCAATCGGTTTGACAAACGGTCGACCGATCGTCGAGAAATCTCCACGCGAAGTTGTCTCCGCGGCTGCTGTTATTGCTGCCCTGTCCGCTTGTGCGCGTGCGCGCGGCTCTCTGGCTTGGCCGGCCGACGGTCGGCGGTGGCGCTGTAGGCGCGCACGGTCACGCCCTGGCTGGGGGAGGTCGCCGGGGGACCGTGGTGTTGGTGCAGTTAGGGTTTGGTTTAGGGTTGTTCCCTCCTCTCGAACTCGGTTACGTTTATATAGATATATAAACTCTCGGTTATTAGTTAATATTACTAAGGCTCGGGTTCAGCTAAAGCTGAGTTCGGGGGGGGGGGGATTAACTTCGGCCAGTTGCTGGCCCATGGATTTAATTCGTTTTGTTTTTCTTTTCTTTTTTCTTTTCTTTTTCTTTTCTTATTTCTATTTTCTATTATCTATTTCATTCTATTTCTATTTAACACTTAATACATATATATATACGTACGCACGTATATATACACATATATACGCCTAAATATATATATTTATTATATGTTACTCATACTTATATATATATATAATAGATAATATATATATAATATATATATATATTATATAATATATATATATATATATATATAATTATACTAAAATATTACACACACCACTACACTATTTTATATTTATATATACACCACAATTATTAATAATATATATTCTACACTCTATATGTATATACACTTGATATACCCATGTCATATATACACATATATATTATCCAAAACTGCATCAATATAATAATATAAAATATTTATCCAAAGAATATCAATTCAGTGATATAAAATTTATTAATCACACCAATAATAAAATAATAAACTAAATAATTATTTATAAAATCTAGTAATTACCATTTTAAATAAAATAAAATAATGAATAAATATTTTTTAAAACTTCGGAAAGGGAAGCTACAACTGTTATGAAGAAGATGTCATCAACGCTGCTTACAATTATCTTATTCAAATCTGGGTGAGGCTAAAAGGTTTGTAGGTTTGCCTCTAGCAACAACGCAGCAAGTGGTTGGTGGCTTTCAAATCCAGGAGGTTGCCCCCACTAAATTAGGACTAATTCCACCAGCAAGTTTATGATGGCTCATTTTGTTAATGCAGTTTAATATCTGCATTTTGTGTAACTTTGTACTGTCAACGTGAAAACAGTTAGAAAAGATCATTAAGGCCGATCTCTGTAATATTTTTGATGCAAGAACACTTGCACTGTGTGTCCCTCTAACATTGGGCAGCTAACAGCCCATGAAATGTGTAATACTTAGATATGTTGCAGCCATGTACAACACCATGGCTTTCTATATTATCTATTTCCTGTTATACATTCTTTGATAATTTGTTTCATTGTTCACTGATGCTGGGTTAACTGATATGTTGTTTTTTAAAGGTTTTATTTGTCCTGGAATACATGTTTTTTAAGGTTTTTTTAAGCTTTTATTTGTCGTTGAATACATGCTGCTATATGCTTTGTTGTTGGGTTTGCCCTGTTTTTAAGGATTTCCAGCACGTCTTACTAAGTTCTGTTATTTTTGCCCTATTTTGGCTACTTGCTAAGCTGCTATATAAAAGTTTGTTGGGGCCTTGCTGTTATCCTATTCTTTTATCTGATAATTCTTGCTATTTTGCTTTACAGCCTATGGCAGACCATGTCTTACTACGTCGTCTTGAGGGGAAGAATGCCTGGGTTTATACAAATTGGCCTGAATGCTACAATCAAGTTCATGGTTTTAAGGGTGCTTGCTACTTCAGTGTCAAGATCGGTCGGAGGCTTTTGGATACTTCCAAAAGTCAGAACCCTTGCATGCAACAGCAAAACCATCCTCTGTCTATAATGTCAACTTCAGTATGCTTCATGTTTGCACTTTTTTCTTGTGATTTTTCTAATTTTTGTGTTTTATATGTTGTCTTCTAGAATCTTAACTATGTCACTCTCATGAGGGTGAACTAATCTATGTACATATATTTTCCTTTGTCTTTCTTGTCTATTCAGTTTATGCATTATATTTGTAGACTGATGTGGGAACAATATGATGTTTTGGTATTTTAGCTCTTTTCTTTGTTTCTTGCCAATTTCTGTCTTGTATATGTTTTGTTTGTCTTTCTTTTATATTATCCTAGCTTTTTTATATTCAGTTTATGTTTTATGTCTAGGCTGTGATGAAAGGGGAAATATGATGTTTTGGTTTTACCAAATTTTAGTGGGCATGGTAGCATCATCGTCGTGTGCGATGAGTTGAAGAGGTATCTCCTTAGTATGATGCATAGGTCACTGCGATATTAAGGTAGGATGCATCCTCATCATGCTTCGATGGGTTGAAGAGGTAACCATTCTTGCTGGATGAAAAGAAACTCCAATCTTTGGGCCTTTATTTTTAATTTTATTTAAATTTTTACTTCTATTTTTATAAATATGGTCACATGAGCTTCTTTGGATGTAAAAATATCTATTCTGTATGAGCTTCTTGGATGTAAATTAATTATTCTAGACATTTTGTACAGATAAATTGGCTTGTATTGTGGACATTTTGTACAGAAAAATTGGTCTGTACACCCAAGGCGATTTTTGGCCTGTATTGTGGACATTTTGTACAGATTAATTGGCTTGCATTGTGGACATTTGTACAGATAAATTGGCCGGTATGTGGACATTTTTGGTGTATGGCCTGTATGTGCTTCAATCAACATATGTATGTCTTCAATCTATTTTTTTACCTGAATTTTGCAAGCAGGATTAATGTCCAATTTTGCTTGTATCAGGCTACAAGATTCATGTCCAATTTTGGACGTATATTTTTTTGTATGGACATTTTGCTCTCGGCCTACATGTTTCATGTCTAATTTTGGTACCAGTTTTACGAAAATTCCCAGCAAAGAGAGGCAGGTAAGATCACCATATTCATAAGGTGGTGATGCTATCAACTTCCATGTTGGTTAGCCAAACATTGGAATTGGGAGAATCTCACTTTCTAATGTCAAATACCCGTGTGTTACCAAACAATAGAAGTGGAAGAACTATACTTTCCAAAGCAACTTCATGGCTCAACCAAACATATTTTGGGATTTCAAAATTCAGGAACTCAACTCACTTCTCCAGAATTGTATATTACTTTCCGCTCTCAACTCACTTCCTGTTTACCAAACAGGCCCTTACAGGAGGAAGAAAAGGCATAAGTTTGTGGGTTCGAGTTTACCCCACCACCATCTTCATCAGGGAAAAGTTCAGGGTATTGTTCTGAATAGGCAAAGAGTGTTAAGGGAAAGAATGCCTACTCAACTGTGAGCATGAGCTTCTGGAATGGTGTGACATTATGTTTGAAGGTTTTTGCACCTTTGGTTAGGGTGCTTAGGGTTGTTGATGGGGAGAGGAAGCCATCCATAGGATTTTTATATGGAGAGCTTATACGAGCGAAGCAAGAGATAAAAGAAACCTTGGATAATATTGAGAGGAATTATCAAGTAGTTATGGAGATTATTGATGCAAGGATTGTTGATAGGCTAGATAGCCCACTACATTTGATGGCCTACCTTTTGAATCCTTATTACTTTTGCAAGGATTCCACCATCCAATTTGATGAAGTTGTCATGGAAGGGTGTTAAACTGTGTGGAGACTTTCTTTTATAGTGACATCGACATGCAAAACGAGGTCATAAACGTTGAGTTGCCAAAGTATAAGAATCAAGAGGGAGCTTTCCGGAAACCTTTGGCATTAAAAGGATGTCAAGAAAATGATGACACTTTTGATCCAGGTAAAAAGTTTTTTCTGAAACCTTTCATGCATATGTTTTCAGTCATGGTGAGTATTAATTTTTTTGCTAAAGTTCTTTTCCAGGTAAAAAGTTCTTTTGATCCAGGTAAAACGTTGAGTTGCCAAAGATCTTTAATATTGCTAATTTGCTATACACATTTGTTCACATCTAGTCTATTCCTTCCATGCATATGTTTTCAGTCATGGAGATTATTAAGTTTTCAGTTGCCAAAGTTCTTTGCAGATTATTAAGTTTTCAGTTGAGTTGCCAAATTTCTTTGCTTATGCTTTCATGCATATGTTTTCTGGGCTCTGTTTCTGTGTTCAGCTCATGAGTCATGATTGCAGTCCCTATATAAAGATTTTATAGTTTTCTTGGCATTCTTGCATAATGGGCTATGATGAGATACTTTGGAGGGCCTAAATTGTTTGTAGGCTATGTTGGAGCTTTTGATGAGAATTTTTTGAAGGCTATGTTGCCTGTAGCTTCTGTGCATAATGTTGCTTCTGTGCAGAATTTTTTCTAGCTAAGTTGCCTGTAGCTTCTGTGCAGAATTTTTTGTAGGCTATGTTGTCTGTAGCTTCTGTGCAAGTATGTAGGCTATGTTGCCTGTAGCAAGCTTCTGTGCATAATGGACTATGTTGCTTCTGTGTTCAGCTCTGTCCTGGAGCTTTTGATGAGAATTTTTTTTTAGTTTTGTTGAATCTTGATACTTTTGGAGGGTAGGCTATGTTGCCTGTAGGCTATGTGTAGACAATGATCTGATCTCTGAGCCCTATAATTTATATATATTTACTATTTATTTTATTTTTCTCTTGTGTCTTTGTGTGGCTTGCCTGTAGGCACTCAATACTTGCACTCAATATTTAGAATTTCTTGCAAGTAGGCTTGATTTCGTTTAACTCTCTTAGTGTTTTAACTTTATTATTCTAAACAGCAAATTGGTGGTCAAATTTTGGACATCAAACACCTAATTTGCGAAAGCTTGCAAGAAGGATTTTGTTGCTAACAACTAGTTCATCTGAGTGCGAAAGAAACTGGAGCACTTTTGAAGGGGTTAGTGAATTAGTGTTTCATTATATTAATTTCAAATTTTATTTCATTATTTTCATTTCGGCTTTTTATTCATATTCACATCATGATACTCACTTTTGTTCTTGTAGATACATACGAAGAAAAGGAATAGACTAGATGTGAATCGGTTGAACAATCTAGTTTATGTCCAATTCAATGCAAAATTGATGAACAAGCACAAAAAGGACCAGGAGAAGAAACTTGATGTGCTACTAGCAAATGATGCTAATAATGCACAATCATGGATAGTTGACTGTGGTGATGATGACGAAGTTGAACCTGGAACTGGGCTCACTTGGCAACTGGTTAGTGATGCTTCTGGAGCCGATGAAATGCTACATCCCCGTAGAAGTTCTAGAGTGAGGGAACTTCATGAAGATGATTTTCAGTCAGAAGATGAAGATGACATCAATGTTGAATTCGAGTCCGATGAAGAGCATGTTTTGGAAGACTACGGAGAAGAAGAGTTCGATGCGTAGGACTGTGGGAGTTATAATTACTTTTTGTCTGTGTTTTGTTTTGGTTTGCTAATATTTTATGATACTTTGAATGTGTTGGAACTTGGAAGATTATGCATATGTTTTTAGTCATGGAGATTATTAATTTTGTTCGGTGCGTAGGACTGTAGGAGTTCTATACACATTTGTTCACATCTAGTCTTTTCCTTTCATGCATATGTTTTCAGTTATGGAGATTATTTTTTTTTTGCTTTGCATATGCTTTCATGAATATGTTTTCAGTTTTCTGAGCTTTGTATATGTGTTCAGCTCATGACATATGTTTCTGAGCTCTGTTTCTGTGTTCAGCTTATGACTGCAGTCCCAGGTACAAGCAAAGCATGTCTATACACATTTGTTCACATCTAGTCTATTCCTTTCCTGCATATGTTTTCAGTCATGGAGATTATTAATTTTTTTGCTTTGCATATGCTTTCATGCATATGTTTTCAGTTTTCTGAGCTCTGTTTCTGTGTTCAGCTCATGACTACACAACATATTCTGAGGCTCAATTCAATTATGCACCAAAAGTTGCAACTTGGACTAAAACTGGTAAGAACAATATTTCAATTTAATAGTACTTGCTTTTGTATTTACATATTTTTGCATACATATCTCACTGTTCTCACAAATAGCATTTTTGCATACATGATACATATCTCAGTTGCACCCTTGTAGAACCCAAGTTGCAACATGATGCATGATACATATTTCAATTTAATACATGATACATATCACTGTTCTCAAGTTAGGAATCCAAGTTGTCATTGTTGCACTTGTACCCTTGTAGAACCCTGTAATTCCTGCGATTGATACAAAAAAACACATTTAGAGAGATGAAAAATAGTAAACAAAAGACATGTAGAATCCTGTAATCCATAGGCAGTTGGCAACTCAACCTCTAGGAAGAAAAATTCGCCGCCTAGGCGCTAGGCGGGTGTCACGACCCGCACCCGCTTTTCGGACGCGAGCTCGTGAGCAAGCCAGCTACGTATCGAACGGACTCCAGCCTGACTCGAGTACGTATAAGCTGTCAAGGTCAGGGTATCATATCTAGTCTAAACTATATCTCAATCCACATGAATCATATAAACAAGAATGAACAAGTATGGGTCACGGTCTGCAGCCCATTAGCATATTGTTCGATTAGACTCTAAGAATGATATGAGTCTATAAATAAGCAGAATATAACATGATACTGAATATAAAGCACGAAAGGACAATAGAGAAATATCACGAGCATATACCTGTATCATAGATCGCAATCCTCTACTACCCTGCTCTGCTAACTAACTCCATGCCGTCGCTAAACCTGAAGAGATCATCAGGTCCTCAGAGGACTAGCAAGATACATAAAACATGTCTATCTAACAGTTTAATCATGCAATAATGTATACTGGGTATAAACAGGAACTAGACAGGAGACTGACAAGTGGCTACTGACAGGTAACTATGAACTCGGATACGGGATCAAGTATGCGTAAATGAACTGCTAGAAACAAGTAAACAAGAAAATCAAGGCAATACCAACCCTCGTCCAGAATGTGGACTCGCAGGTTAGTTTCAAGACAAGTCACCCTCGCCCGTGTGTGGACTCGCAGGTGCAAAGGACAACCCTCGCCCCGTGTGTGGACTCGCAGGTTGTGGAAAGACAAAGGATAGCAGTTCACTCATACGTACTTGCAGACACGACTCAGTCAAGACACAGGTGAAGACACGAACGACCCTATCACGATACAGAGAGAACCAATCCAATATGAACTACAAGGCTAACCATGTAAAAGGACTATAGCTATACTAGCATGTACGATATACAAATCACAAGTAATAACCAACTAGTAAACTATATACTAATAGAAATATGCATGTAAATAAACTGTAGAGGGAGGCAAGGTATACTTGCCTGGTGGCAGCGCGAAGAACCAATAAAATACCGTCAACTGGTAAGCTATACAGTCCAAGTCATCACAACTGTCTCCGAAAGCTGAAACAAACATTACCAACATTCTCAGAATAGTCAAATTAGCTAGGATTGCCTGTCCTTAAGTCCAATTCTGGATACAGGGGCAAAACGGTAATTTCGGGCAAAAACGATGTCCGCCGTTGGACCTGCTTTGCACCGAAAAGCGTACCAGGGTCAATGGTCTCTAAAGTCGTCAAACTACATGTTACGGATCCGGTTTTTCCGATACGAACCCAACCGTATGTCCAAAGTTGGATTCCGGGGCCGTGCACAAAATTACCCGTTGAGTGGGACCGTGGGGCCCACAAAACGGCAATTTTACCAACTGTCTCAGAATCGGACCAAACTTGGCATAAGGACCAGAAAAATGATACGGTCCTGCTGGCGCAATTTCGTCTCGATCTGACGAACGTGCACAAAGTAATTGGAAAATTTGCAAAGTGCACGATACGGTGAATTTCGACGGATACGCATAAATTCGTCGCGCACACGCGACCAATTTGAATTCCGTCAAAGCCCACACGACCACGAAGCCGTTACGCAGCTTTCGATGCTTACGGTGCACGATCACGTCGCCCGGTTTGGCGGGACGCACGTCGTGTGGATGAGTTTTTCTATTTTTCTAAACTGTTTAAAATGGGTTTTTATTGATTTTCAAATCGGTATTTCTTGACGTATACACGATGAAATTAAAATCCGTAAACAGAGTTTTGAAGCTGTATGGGTTGACTAAAATCCTATTCAATTAGATTTTATGTTTCCTAACAGGATCGACCACTTTTGGCCTCCCAAGATGGGTGTCCGGGTTCGAAATTCTGTCCTGATTTGGACAGTTTTCGTCAATCTTTGGGCTCGCTTTACAATGCACGCGACGCAAAATAAATCGAATTATATGAAAGGGGTCGGGGTTGTATAGATTGGGAACACACCTGAACAATTGGATCGACAAACGATCCGCTGCGTGTCGAGATATTCGATGACGAACTCGGGCCGGCGCTGCTACTTTCTGCTCTGTTGTGTGTGACTTCCGGCGACTCGCGCAGCCGCGCGCGGCGG